>APFE031641901.1:39149-63253 GCA_000404065.3 Pinus taeda
GGATGCCATTTACAATACCATGGGTAAATTCCATGGGTCAATGAATAATATGGGTGGATGAGTACCATGGGTTGATGCCATTTTCCATTCAGATCAGATGGTAAGGGTTGTCACTGATAATCACATCATTTTAGGATTGGTACTGGATACGTCGCTGCTCTAGGCAAGAGGTATTAGGATGGAAAGTTTGGGTCTAGAGACAAATTAGAAAACCTCCATACCATGGGTTAGATGACGATATCAGGAACAATGACTTGTCTAGGATGGAATCTTTGGATGTAGATGCAACATCAAGGGAAGGGAGATCACACATTAGCTCGACAAAAATTAAGGATTTCCTCGACTTGGATTTGATGAACTCCAAGTCGAATTCTTGGAGAATAACAATCCACTTAGAGTATTTTCCCCCTAGCATTTGATGTGACAATATGTATTTCATAGTGTTTCAATATGAAATGACTGTAGTTTTGCAAAGCAATATGTAATGTTGAAATATTTGGATGGCTTAAACGATCGCCAAAGCTAAATTTTCCACATAATTATATCGGATCTTAGTATTGTTGAAGTTCCTACTTAGATAATAACTAGGATGTTCATTCCCCATATCATCTTCTTGGACCAACACCATAGCTATAATAGAGATGGATGAAACAAGGTATAGGAAATAATTATGCCGATAGTTGGGAGGATATAGAAGATATGTCTGAACCAGAGCATCTTTCAAGGCATTAAACATTTTCTACACAATGTCATCCTAATGGAAGGGAATCCCCTTTTCCACCAAGTGAGTAAATCCTTTGGTCATTTCAGCATAGTTAGGGACAAACCTCCCCAGGAACTTGGCTTTCCCTTGGAGTCTTTGTAACTGAACAAGAGTGGAGGGTGCAAACAAGTTGATGATTTCCTAGACTTTTAAAAGATCAATACGAATTCCTTATTTCGAAACTACAAAACCAAGGAGTCAACTGAAATTGACATAGAACACACATTTGTGCTCATTGAGTTGAATGATATAAGGTCTACAATGAAGGAATATGGCTTCTAAATTCATGAGGTGATCAGCCCGATGCTTAGAGTGATTAGGGAGATCGTCCAAATAGGGTTCCACGATGTGCTTGATACCATGGAAAAAATTTTCCATTACACGTTGAAACATGGCCCCTGCATTATTTAAACCAAAAGGAAGCTTTATATAAGTGAAAGTACCCCAGGGAAAAATAAAAAATAAAGCCATTAGATTGGTTAACAGGGAGGATGTTGATTTGATTATAATCTGAGAATCCATCCATAAATGAATAAATCTCGTAGCCAGTGAAATCATCAACAATATGGTGAATAAATGGGGTTGGGTAATTGTCCTTTGGAAAATCTCGATTTACATCCAGATAATTGACACATACTTGGATCATTTCCTGCTTCTTCATAACAGGGACAAAATTCAATACCCAATCAGTTAAAGGAATGGGGTATATAAAACTAGATCGAAGAAGCTTTTTGATTTAATCTTTTATGCCAAGAGCCTTCTTGGGATGGACTAGGCGGAGGTGCTACTAGACAGGTTTTGCATTAGGATACATCTTGACTTCATGCACTACGATGTTTGGCTCAATACTTGGCATGTCCTCATATGTCCAGGGAAAGAAATCTCTAAACTCGTGAAAAAGGCACTGATAAATATTGACTTCAAATGAAGGGAAATATGCTCTGATGTATAAATTTTCAACTATTCCCGATTTAATCAAAATATTGAGAGAAATGGTTTCTTCGATATTCGAAAGTTTCTTTTTAGAGTCGATCTCATTAATGGAAATGGAATTTGTAACGGGTTCTAAAACATTAGGTAGGTACACACCACTGATATTATTATCTTCAATGGTATCTGGGAAGGAGGAACAATGATGATGTTCGTCCCATGACGCATCGTCTGACATCATGATCTCCATGATGCTTTCATCAGTAGAGAATGTATGCGAGAAAGGATTAGAGGGCGAGCCATAATCGAGTGATCAATCTACCCAATTGAGAAAAGAAAAATTATGGGCCGCACAATCTGAGAAGATGGCTTTGTAATCTTGCTCAATAGGTCTAAGTGACATTCAATCGAAAAAAAAAAAATTAATGTCAATTTCATCAGGGACAATCCATGGATTGGCCTGGATTGTAGATGATGATGTCATGTTGATATAAGCAACTAAAGTGGAGAACCTAGGAATAGGGGGGGGGGTGGAGAGTGAAAAAGTTTCGATAAGTGATGAATCCTGTAATAAATCAACTCCAACATGATGATACGAATGTAGGGCTTCCCCTATAACAGGGACATTTCTAGTAACATTGGAATTAGAGGAAAAAAAGGTGAGTTGATCTATGGCCATGATCCCACCTTTGCGAGGAAAGGAAATCATACAGAAGTAAGTAGAAATGACGGAAGCCATAGAATGAACATGTGTACATACCAGTAGAAGATTGTAATCCAAAAGTCTATCGATAACTTATACTTAAACGGAGATGATTTTTACCCCTAATTCCACTTGGAGAGAGTTCAAAATCCAACAAGTTTTGTATGTCCTTCCATCAAAATCTTTTAATGTGGTGGTCAATTGACTCAATTGGAGTGAAATGATCGCATTCCAACAAGATAGAGACATGATGCAGGTCGAGGCTCCCTTTTCCACAATAGAATGAATGTTATTTCCATGGAAAACGACATGGATCATGAAATCTAACTGGGCCGAAAGTTTAGGGGTATAGTTTTCATAAGAGAAAACCTCTATGTTGGAATCTGATGGATTCACACATCCATTAACTGACAATAAGGACTTCTTTTGGGTGGGGCAATTTTGTAACACCTCAAGAGTCGACATAGTTGAAGGAGATTGAGCCAAATATTCAACTACATTATAATTTTTGAGCAACTCTTGAACGAGGGTTGAAAGCAGACTTATAGATAACACTCTTTGGAGGCTTGATAGTCAATTCTATAGAAACCAAAGGTGGAACAAGATCAGATGAAGGTGGTGCTGAACTGGTAGGTTGATCAGTAGCCTGACCATTCATTGGATTCGTATTACTATAGTCCTTATTTTGGGTGGTCACCATGACGTTAGACTTCAACTTTGAGGAGGAAAGTATCAAAATTGTGTTAGAGGAAGAGGCATCCTAGGAAACCATATGGGTCTCTTGATTAGGAAATGGGTATCAACACAACAGAAGTGGATGATTTATGAAATTGATTCACTTCAATGTGGTGTGGACAATCACGTGTAAAGTGATCCTCATTACAAATCAAACATGGGTATCGAGGCTTTTGTTTCTCATTGGAAGATGAAGTTTTTTGTTTATCCTGCAATTAGGAATCTTTCTTTTTCTTACCTTTACCTTTGTTCTTTCTTCCAGTTTGTTTTTGAGTTTTTTCTTTATCAGATGAGACAACATTTATCTCATAAGTAGAACCTACATGAGGATGAGATGGAGGGTTTTGTGCAGGAATGGTAAGAAATATGAGAAGGTTTTTTGACTGACTGCGAGATAGCAAAACCTAGAATGCCATCGACAACATGAGATTCTTTACCAGGTGGAGGAGGAATAATATTCAAGGGTCTCAGAACATTTGGTATCTTATAATAGAGCATTCCCAATTAAGTGTACACCAAATCTAAATATTGAGCATGAGCAATAACTTTCTCTTCAATCACGACTCCACCTTTGGCCACATCTCCTATTATGGGAGCTAACAGAGACTTGAAAAACCATTCCTCTAACAATTGATCGGGAACATAAGTCTTGACCAACCGGTGACGATGTCTCCACTCATGAATGTGATCTGAAATGTGAGTAGAGTTTGATTGTTTGAAGTTAGTGAATATTCCCATTCCAATTTTGTATCTTATGGGAAACTGGAAATGTGTCGGGAAGGTAGTGGCTAAAGTGATGAAGTCATGAAATGACACTCTTGGTAATTCAATATACCATTTTGTTGTAGTACCTGTAAGCATTTGTTGGAAAAGGCAAAGTCAAATGGAATCATCATTGAGTGAATTAGATGAACACCATAGATGATAAGTCATGACATGTGTCGACGACTCTTCTCCAGGATTCCCATTGAACTTTGGGATATAAGAAGGCAAATTAGTGGGAATAATTAGCCACCATGGTGAATTAGCAATGGGATTGTTTGTAAGCAGAGTTTAATCCATTACTTCAAGAGTAGCCACAAGGAAATTTATTTTAAAGTCTGGAGGTGGATGACCTAGATATGAAGGGATAGCCTGGGCAACAGGCACTTGTTGAAAAATGGCAACAAGAACTGCTAAAAATAGAAGTGCTAAAAATAGCAGTTTGGGTACTAGTGCTAGATTGGGCAATAGGGAATGAAAAATGGAAGTGCTAAAAATAGAAGTTCTATTTTTAGCAATTTAGTGTGGATTCCTATTTTAGTCAGTCCCTGGACTAGAAATAGGAAGTAAAATTCGAATTTGATGTTAACAGCAGTTTGAAAATTAATTAATTAATTCTCCATGAGTTAATTAGTTAAGGAAAATCAAACTTGAAGTCTTTGTGAGGACATGCAACATATTATCCTTTAATAGATAGATTTAACCATCAGTTAAAGGATGAGGATGAGCTGTAATTATGAGTTGTAATTAGTTGGTTTAGTTACTTGAGTCAAGTCTAGTTAGATTAATTTAACAAGTTGTTAAATTAATGAGATTCAGTTTGCTAATGCTTGCATGCATGTAACAACTGGTATTTTTAGATAACTACATATTATAGCTTAAATAACTCATGCATGTCAGTTCAGACAGAGACCCAGTTGAGATCAGAGAAGGGATAGTGTACTATTAGTTGGATGAATATTTTTCCTATAAAGGAAGCTCATCCATGATGAGGATTTATCTCCTCCAGGTTTGTGCAGTTATTTTAGAGGTCAGTGTTGTGTGTGAGGTGAGAATCACACAGGTTGCAGTTGGAGGACCCAGGAAAATTGTGCATGGAAATAGGAGGCTTGGAGGGCAGAGGAGAAGGTTTGTGAGAAGCCTTTAACTGTCTATGAGTAGCAGAGGGATTGTATTGAGAGCTAGATAGCTTCCGAGCTAAGGCTTTGTGTAATCCAGACATATTTCCACTTGTTGATAATACAGAGATGGCATTTTAGGCTGGTGCTTTCTCCTGGTTATATCTTTTGTGTTATGTGTGTTTGATTTCTCCATATCAGTTATATGTGTTCTTATTGATGTTGCTCATGTTCGATTAAGCTTTCGCTAAATTTTCTGTAGAAGTAGATCAAGTGTTTTTCTTTAGTACATTACATTACTAGGTGATCTACAAGTGGGAAATTTCTACATGGTATCAGAGCTAGCTGATTTGTAGGAAAAGTTCTACATGGTATCAGAGCTAGCCGATTTGTAGAAAAATTCTACAAAATTATACATGGTATCAGAGCTAGCTGATTTGTAGAAAAATTCTACAAAATTCTACATGGTATCAAAGCACAGGTGATCAAGGAAGAACAATATACAAGAAGAGGAGATTTCAAAGTTTTGAGTTTTGGGCCGAGAGTTTGCAGAGAAGATCTGAAAATTTATGTACAAAACTTTTATAAAAAATAGCAGATTTGGATTCCTTGCGGAAAAATACCCAAAAAAAAAAAAAAAAAAAAAAATTGCTGAATCGGAGTTCGGATGAGGGAGATATCACTGATTTAAAATCAACGCTTTTTCTAGAAAATTTCGTGACGGCGGGAAATATGAAATAGATTAGTGTGCTAGCCAAGAACCTGTATGCACTTGAGATACAAGATGCATGCAAAGCCTTGAGGAGCAAGGAAAAGCTTAGATACTTGGTGGTTGAAAGGGAGAGTAGATTACTTCTCAACATGCAGTGCTAGAAGAAGTCTCAGACGATTGTGGAGGAGCCACGATTGGTGAATTAGCCTCAGGAGGTTGTGGAGCAGCCACAACTGGGGAAGCCAAGAGGGGACATAATGGAGGCATCCACTCATGTATAAACCTCCAGTAGGGGTAAACTTCAAGCTAGGTGGGTAGAGGGATCACATGTAGCCATACATCCAGGTAGGAGGTGGGGCGATATAGAGTGATCGTCCTAAGGAGGAGGGGCAAGATCCTTGAGGTACCCAACCTCTTGGATGAGGCCTTGCTATAGGAGCCCCGATGTGGAGTAGTAGGAACTAACTGATTAGGTAGAGATAGATGCGGGTGGAGTGGCAAAGAGAGCTATAGTGCAGGGTATCCTAGGACAACAAAGAGCTAGCAGGCTGCAGCAATGTGAGAGGCACAAGTGTGTTGCACTAGTGCAGGGTAACACAGAGAGGTGTGCAATGGTGCAAGATGCATGGAGATGTTGCAGTAGCGCAGAGGTTAGAGAGGGAGCACTTGTCAACAGTAGGTAGAGCTTCAGCATCAGAGTATGTTTCTAGCCCAATGGAGAGGTCAGTTGGGAGTTTTTTTGTTCCGAGAGTTGCTAGAGCAACCACACTTGGTACGAAGGTACAGGATCGGGTTTGAGAGGAAGCCTTTCTTGTTGAGAGGGAGTGTTGAAAAATGGAAATAAGAAATGCTAAAAATAACAGCTTGGGTGCCAGTGCTAGATTGGGCAACAGGGAATGAAAAATGGAAGTGCTAAAAATAGAAGTTCTATTTTTAGCAGTTCAGTGTGGATTCCTATTTTAGTCAATCCCTGGACTAGAAATAGGAAGTAAAATTTGAATTTATTGTTAATAGTAATTTGAAAATTAATTAATTAATTCTCCATGAGTTAATTAGTTAAGGAAAATCAAACTTGAAGTCTTTGTGAGGACATGCAACATATTATTCTTTAATAGATAGATTTAATCATCAGTTAAAGGATGAGGATGAGTTGTGATTATGGGTTGTACTTAGTTGGCTCAGTTAACTGAGTCAAGTCTAGTTAGATTAAATTAACAAGTCGTTAAATTAGTGATATTCAGTTTGTTAATGCTTGCATGCATGTAACAAATGGTATTTTCAGATCACTACATATTATAGCTTAAATAACTCATGCATGTCAGTTCAGATAGAGACCTAGTTGAGATCAGAGAAGGGATAGTGTACTATCAGTTGGATGAATATTTTTCCTATAAAGGAAGCTCATCCATGATGAGGATTTATCTCCTTCAAGTTTGTATAGTTATTTCAGAGGTCAGTGTTGTGTGTGAGGTGAGAATCGCACAGGTTGCAACTGGAGGACCCAAGAAACCTGTGCATAGAAATAGGAGGCTTGGAGGGGAGAGGAGAAGGTTTGTGAGAAACCTTTGATTATTTATGAGCAGTAGAGGGATTGTACTGAGAGCTGGATAGCTTCCGAGCTAAGGCTTTTTGTAATTCAGACATATTTCCACTTGTATGATAATACAGAGATGGGGTTTTAGGTTAGTGCTTTCTCCTAGTTATATCTTTTGTGTTATGTGTGTTTGGTTTCTCCATATCAGTTATATGTGTTCTTATTGATGTTTCTCATGTTCTATTAAACTTCCGCTAAATTGTTTGTAGAAGTATATCAAGTGTTTTTCTTTAGTACATTGCATTACCAGGTGATCTATAGGTGGGAAATTTCTATGTGGTATCGGAGCTAGCTGATTTGTAGAAAAATTCTACAAAATTCTACATGGTATCAAAGCTAGCTGATTTGTAGAACAATTCTATAAAATTCTACAACACTTCATTCCTAGATAAGCAAGGTTTTGATAATAAGGAACCTGGTTACTAGAATATTTAGGGCTCTAATAACCAGCATACAAGTGGATTTGTTGTCTAGTCCCAGGATGGTGATAAAGCTACTAGAATGGTTGGGTTTGGATTTGATGGCCCTGAAAGGCACTTGATGTGATCCATAATGTTTCTTGATCGAGGTTTGAATTTCCCCCTAGTATGGGTTCGATTGGGGTTGTGCCAAATTCTAAATAATTTGGCCTACCGAAACTTGAGGAGTACCTTGTGCAAGCAATTGAGAAGGTGAGGGACCTTGTACAGGTTGATGAATTGGGATCTAGGGAGAACTCGATACCATTGGAATGGGCTATAAAGGCTGGCTCATATTTATTTGAGCTTGTTGAGGTGTTGACGGATAGGTAGGAATTTTTGATGAAGATGGTATAGTTTGAGAATTCAATAATTGATCCCAATATGAAACAGGTTGTACGGGTAAAGTAGGTTGCCAAACTATTATAGGACAAATTTACCTCCTCATCAACTTAGAGGTGAAAGACGAGATGACTGAAGCAAAGACCACAATTGCAGGCCTGGAATCCACACTAACACTCTCTATACACTATCAACCTGCTTTATAAAGCTTGTTACCAAGCATAAAGGAGCGTTAGTCACCCTGCTAACTCATGTTGTTAGACTAGGGGGAGCGTTAGTGAACTTAAGAGATGTCCAAAAGGTCAGGCCAATGAATCTACTCATAAATATCTAGATATTAAATCCCTAAATTTTCTTAAGAAAAGCAAGGAAACTCCAAAAATCAAGATATTTGGAGAAATTCCATTTTGAGAATGAAGGCAAATGGGAAAAATCTTGTAAATAGGGTAGGTTAATGGCTTTTTCCCTAATGAACACTAAGTGGATATTGGTAGCCCTAATTCGATCACTACATAAGTAGCAAGAGGGCCATTGCAAAAGGGTTATAGCATTTGGAAGGATAACCCATAGAGTTGTTTTGAATTGTCATATTCTTGAAGAAGTTAGCTAAAAGAAGGAGAGAGAGAGGAAGAAGGGGTAAGGAAGGCTGATACAATGGATTGTTGTAATCAATCTTCCATTCTGAATATAGAACTGTAGTTATGTTCCCTAATCCAAAGTGTTGGTGATATTGCTCATTTATTTGTTCATTCTGATGCTTGTCGAGTTGAGTAGTCAAGTTATACATTAATACATGTTTGTTACAGATTCTTACATCAGTTTTTAGAAGCATATGTCGTGATTTGTTTGCCTTGTCCTTTGTGCAGGAACTATCTTGGAGCCGGCCTTGAAGGATTTCTTCTTGTTGCATAGACATCCCCAAGCGAATCTAGAAGGAATCGAAGGTGGTCCTCTTTCCATACCTTGTCAATTTATGTTTGATAGATGAACATGTGTGTAATTGGTAGCTTTTGCAGATAATATTACAGTCTTTCGAAGGTCCCAGGAAGGCCTTTAAGGGTAGTTTTCATCCCGTGCATTTTACCCCATAGCAGAATTGGCGACTCCACTGGGGAATATACATCTAGTTCTCGGTTACCTGGACTCCTCCCAGTTCTTATCTTTCTTCTAAGAGCTTCCCATTTCTTCAAATCCTTTTTTGATCCACCATCTATCTTGTTACATCCTACAAGCTTGCAATTCTCCTCAGAAACTAATCCAAAAGGCCCTTTGTTTGAGCTATTTCCCTCAATAACAAAGGTTGCTAGTCTACAAAGAGCTTTATAAAGCTCTTTGACTATGCACAGGGAGTGTTAGTGGCCAAACTAACTCTCTGTTTACAAAGAAACAGAGCATTAATCTCCCATTTCCACGTTTTTCAGAAGATTCTGTGGACCAAAAGGGGGGGGGGGACTTGTCTCGGGGGCTTAAGTAAGATCTGCAATAGATCATCATGTTAACAAATTTGGTGTCTTGAAAATTTATTTTTAAGAAAATGTTTTAGTTTTTCTCTCTTAAAAGAATTTTTTTTGAAAGAAAGACTGATAAATTGTTTATCTCCTTCTGTTGAAATACTTGTAAGCTGCTTCATTTTGGTTTACAGTGGTTGTTAGGGAATATTGAGAAAATAATCTTTCAGTTATGCAAGTGTTGAATGGCTTTAGATGCACTGATGAATCCATGAATATGTGAAAAGATACATGTGTAGAATAAGACTTGTTTGCATAAGAAATTGAAAAAAAAAATCATAGCATTGTTCTGCATGGTTTATTGAGTTGAGAGTCTCACCATGTTCATATGTCAACACCCCTATCAAAGACAAATAATCAAGTACACTAAATTTTACATTAAAATCAATTAGTTACTCTTTTTGAGCAAACCAACATTAGCTAGATTAGGACCTTGGGATAAACATGTGAGTGAACTTCCCAAGGTTGAAAATCAAAACTAGTGTCGTTAACGAGTGAAAAATCCTTCTGCACTCATATTACCAGGACCACTCCACTAACAATGGGGTGCAATACGAGACAACATCGGACTGTAATTGAAGGTAGCCCGCCTTCTCTTACAACTTCTTTGGGCATTCTGTGTATTGGGGGTCCCTTTGGGGATTTCGGAATTGAGTTGGGGACTCTGGTATCCTGCCCACACAACGCGCTATCTACGACTATGTCCCCCCTGGTAATGTCTGTGATTTGAGGTATCTCTAGTGGCCAAAACTCCTAGGTACTTACACAAGGTGACTGGGACGGGTTGTCTTGGTACCTAAAACGGACGGATCTACTTTGTCTTCAGTTTTTGGGAGGGTTCTCATCTTCACGAGAGTACTTGGCCACTCAATTTGAGGTTTGGGCAAAGCTCAAAAGTAATCATAATCATACATTTGGCCATCCTTCTTTGTTATTTATTGAGAGTCTGGGTTTCATCTCCAGTAATCGGTGCTTATCAGACGAGGTAATTTCCCTTTGTTTGCTGATTGACATATTTAGTGTATTTTTTCTTTTTAGGTAGCTGAGTGCTATTATTTTCGAGACTTTAAAGAATATCACATTAAAATCTATTTGATAAAACTTAACTGTCACTGTGGCTACATCTAACCCTCATCGTCAATCCATACGATTGTTAGGACTTCCTCCACTCATTGTGGAGGATCCACCGAGTTCCACTGATTCGGATTCCTCATCTTCAAGGAATCAGTCTCCTAAATCACACACAGGATATGTGTGGATGACCGATGATTCCAGTTTTCCGGAGCATTTCTTCAAGGAAGGATTTCTTCCTCACTTTAACACTCCGCTTACAAATCTGTTGGAACCTATCGTTGCTCCCGTGGTACTTGTACTTCCTTCTTCAGTAGGTTCAACTTTCTCATCTATCCAATCAACACCTCAAGGGTTGTGGAATTATAGAGACATTGTTGGTCCTCTACCACTTCCCCAGTCGACGGTCATCACAACATCGGTAATGTAGAATCCCACTATCCCGTTTGTCCCAGGTACAGAAACTCACATAACACCCTCTATAAGTGGAACCCAGTAGATGCTAGGTTCCACTCCTATGGTGCCACAAAGCATACCTTCGACTAGTGCCACATATAGTGCTCCATATAACACTCAATGTAGAACTATGGGTGCGGTTCCAGTTTACCAGCAACAAGGTCAGCTTCCAATGTACAGTTCCAACCCCCAGATTCAGATATCTGGGGCAGTTCCCAATATGCACATGCCAATGGGGAATGTCACAGTTCCCCCACCATTCTCAGGCATGCATGGACAGTCACTGATTGACATGAGTGCTCCCTCTGTCAATCAAAGCCATATGGTTAGTTCTGTGTCAGTTGGAAATCCACAAGGGATTCCCACCCAATCCATGGGGGCATCCTACTCACAAACTCGATGAGTCAAGGGGTCACCACTTATACTGGGGGCAACTTCATACCCCAATATCAAAATCCTCATGGAAATCCACTCTACAACACCGTACCGCAAAGCAACTGCTACACCACGCAGCCCATGTACACCAAGGGGAACCAAATGATGGGAGGAGTATAGAGCTCCTCAGGTCATCCGTCATCACCATGGTCTGAGTCGGGGGCACCCAATAATTTGCCTTTTTTGGCAACGTTGGATATTCCCGACTTATACAAGTTGAAAAATGACCCCATCTACCACAACTTACAATGGTCTTCGATCCCGCATAAAATACTGATGGACATTCCAAATTTCGACGGAAAATAAGGGGAGGATCCGGGCACCCATGTCACCACCTACCATCTCTGGTGTGTTTCAAACTCTATGGTGGATGATAGTGTCTAGTTACGTCTTTTTCCCTGCACCCTCACTGACAATGTTGCAAAGTGGTATATTGAGTTACCACGTGTGTTAGTGAATACCTTTGATGCTTTAGTGATGGAGTTCCTAAAACACTTTCAGTTACCTATCCGCTATGAGATAGGAACAGAGCTCCTTATGTCGTTTCGTCAGGATATTACCACCCACATCTCTGATCATATCCATGAATGGAGACATAGGCAGAGGTTAGTCAAAGCTCCCATCCCTGATTTTCTCTTAACAGATTGGTTTTGTAAGTCGTTACTCCCACAAATCATTAGAGATGTCGCTCTAGGTGGTGCGGTCATAGAAGACCAATCCATACATCGTGCCCAGCACTTAGATCTGATTTATTCACAGTTTGGTACTCTCTATGACATAATCCCCTATGCTCCCGGTAACCCCAATCCTCACACCACTCAGCACCCTGGAGCGCGTGCCAACGGGATTGTCGGTGCAACCTCTAGGGTCGTTACAAAACAACTTAGTGGTTCCATTGCCAAGCTGGTAGTGGTCCCCTCTACCAAAGCGACTACTCTTCCTACCACTGCGATTAACTCTGTGCAGTCTACATAGAAATCCAGTGGCAAGAACAAGAAGAATAAGAACAAGACCACTCCTTTTGAAGAGCAGTCATCTAAGTAGTCCAACCTGAAATAGAAGGCCACTGCGCCTACTGATGAGGAAAAGGATAAAGGCACCAAATATTTGTGCAAACTTTGTCTTGAAGAACACATAACCTGGCGTTGTCCACGTCTTCAAGAATGCACAGAGTACCTTGCCAAGAGAGATTCTGGTAAGGCACCTGATGTCCTTAGACATTCTTTTCCTACTCAACAGCAGCAAAATCTCATTGCCAAGCAACCACAGCCCATGTTAGGGGGCAGCATTGGTTCGCAACGTCCTTCAGCTGGTGAAGGAAGTTCTACCATTTACACATTTGAAACGGTAGAACTAACCACAAGAGACAATTATTATGGAGCTCTTGTCGCTCTGGCAGCAGAACCATCCTCAGGTCAAAACCCATCGCCGCCCAATGATCTGCATATCGAAAGGCGAGTTGAGGACTTTGTAATTCAACCCCCCAAGGGGGCACTTCGATGCACAATGCACAATACATCTACACATGCTGCCTAACACTACAATATCATAGAGGATTTGGCACAAGCGTCGTTGGCTATGTCAGTGCTCAAAGTATTACAAACATGCCCCAGCCAACGGAAAGATTTTCTTTTGGCTATCGGGGGCATTGACCCTATTGATTCCATGCTTGCTATTTTCGACGTGGACAAGTGTAAACCTCCCCTTTCCCACCAGCTTGCATTTTAGGTGCATATCACTTCAAAAGGTAAAGGTATACACCGAACTGTCATCGACGAAGGTGCTTCAACCTGCGTCATGTCAGCTTCATGTTGGCTTGCTTTGGGTTCCCCAACCCTATCCCTGCCATCGAACTCCCTTAAAGCTTTCGACGGCCACAGCTTTTTCCCAAAAGGATACTTAGCTAGTTTTCCCATCACTTTGGCTGGGAAAACAGTAACAGTAGATGTAGAAGTCGTGGACAAGAAACTCGACTATAATCTGTTGCTGGGTCATAGTTGGACATATGCCATGATGGCTATAGTATCCACTGTATTTCATATCATCCTATTTCCTTTGGATGGAAAGGTCATTACAGTGGATCAGTTTTCTTTTTGCACCCCCGATTATTCACCATTACCAAGTGGCTCCATACCCCTAGTAGGAGGTGTAACTGACAGTTTTGTCAGTATAGGTACCGGTCTGTTGAAGGCTTCCTCTGATGGGTTGTTTTCCTCTTCAGCCGCCACAGGTTCCACAATCAGTCAATATGCTTTCATCAATTCCTCATGAACTGACAGATCCCTGGATCCTAATGGCACCTTCAGACCTTGACACATTCGGAGACCAGATGTCGCTATCATCAACTGAATCAGCCTACCAAGGCATTCAATCGTATCCACATCTCTGATCATGTTGGCTATCACCGATGGTACCACCCCCCTTCTCATAACCACTCCTCCTTTAGATCCATGCGATCAAATCCCATCTAGGGATGAAGCCATTTGAGAAATCATGAGTTTTGGAGAGCAACATTGGGAGGATTGGCATCCTTGGGGTTCGACATCTGATTCAGACATGATGCCTCTTCAAGTCTTGTCCTATGACACAAACGAAATCATTTACCCACCTTGTACAAGTATCCAAACTTTTGGGGTGGAAGAAAATATGGACGACACTTCCAGGTCATTGCCCATAGATATTTCAATCATGACAGGCATCATGGAAGACACCTAGATGAGAGAAGATTGTAGTCCTGAGGAAATTGCAAGCTCCACCTGCCTACATGAGGAATTCTATGATGAATTTGTTTGGTCTCACGAGGAAATGCCCAACTTTAATCCTTTGTTTGTCGCGCATGAGATCCAACTTTATGACGAGGCTAAACGAAATGGGTGGCCAATTCCTTCCCTCAAAACAACTGTTGAACCCATGCCTAACCTCACTAGGAATAAGAATGCCTACTGCACCTCAAACAGCTGGATAAAACCCATCGAGATGCTGATTTGGCACTCGCAACTCACAAGGAGCAAGTACAAACCCAATTTACAAAAAAGGTTAGGTTTTTTTCTTTCCAAGAGGGTGATTTTGTATCACTCTATCATCCAAAAGATAATCTCTTGGAGGCATTCACGCTTCGACCCATTTGGCTAGGTCCCTATGTCATAACGAAAGTCCTCCCCTCAGGGGCATATGAACTATAGGACTGGGATAGAATCCCACTCAGGGAGCCCACATACAGGTTCTATCTGAAAAAGTATTGTGCCTAGTATCGCATTGGGCATGTGCTTTGTAATTTTATGTATTCATAAGTTTTGCTTACCTTTTTGATGTGATTGGATTGTTTTGTTATTTAGTGGAGTACTTGTCTCATGCATTCTTCTCGCAATGCAAATGTTATCATTTCCGTTAGCATGCGTAGGATACGTGGATGGTGTCAGTCGTCAAACATGACACATTGCATCAACTGCTTCGGTAATCTATACACCTGAGTTAGAAATATTTTTCTCCGGGGGGGTCTTTTTTGGTACCGCCACCAACAATATTGCTAAGTACATGTCCATCGTTTCGCTTCTCACGAAAGCAACATCAAGGGGCATCTCCAATCTGGTGGTCAGGTTAGACTCCTAGCTACTCGTTACGCAATTGACAAATCATTATCACGTCCGTAATCTAGCCTTGTTACATAACTATCTAAGGGTGCGACTCTTGGAACGTCAATTTGAAATAATCACATATGGGCATGTTCCTTGAGAATTAAATACATTCGCTGATTCGTTAGTTAACTATGTATTGGATTGGTATTTGTCTCATTTTTTATAGTAGCATGCATGAGAAGTAGAACATTTACTAAAGTTAAAAATTTGTTACAAAAAAAAAAAGCCATTTCAAAACACATTTACACCACCAAAATCCCAAAAATATTTGTATATATATATATAGATCGAAATCTAGTTTTTTACATCAAAATATCCCAAAACTTGGATGATTTAAGTACAAAATGGCTCAAATCCCAGCTACAAACACTCATATGAGTACACCAGAACATCTGCTAAAATGAGCCTATTGCTCCAGAAAAGCTAAAACAACTCTAGCTACCCTCCGAAGAGGAACTAGAAACCGCTTAGGTACGCCAACGGTGTGTCACTACATATGAGCAAGAATCTCCCTCATAGGAAGGGGGGGGACACCCATATTCAAACCCTCTAGGTTCCTCAAAACCTCACAAAGACTATTGGCATCGCCCCCTCCAGCAAGAAGTTGGCTGCCTCGTTGCACATAGCGAGGTTCGCCTGCAAGTCGTACTGGCACAACATCTGTGTTAAGCATAAAAGTTTCATGTCAAAATAATTAAGTACTATCAAAATATTCTCACCTTGAGGACCCCAGTTGGTCCCGGGAGGTAGCATCAAGTCTATGTCACTGGTAAAGTCCACGCCTTCATAGGCATAGTCATCAACAATCACAATCTGGCTACGGAGCCATTGGAAGAAGTCTTCGTCAAAGAAGTGCCAGAGTAGTCCTCCTCCTGTGCAAGGATCAAGTGATGACCAATGGCCTTACCTTGGCTCCCTCGGATCAAAGGGACCTGAGCTCACCCGTGGGCGCATGACATATACCCTCCCAAGGAAAAATGAGACTATGATAGTACCGTACCCAAAACTGTGTTGGGTACAGGTCTTGCATGCTGTCAATTTTGCCTTCAACTGGTGAAGCACTGCTTCACACCAGTTGAACATCTGGGGCTAGACACAGTCAATGGCAAGCAACAGTTGGGCCTTTGTCGCTATGTGGGGACTTTTTGACCCCACCAAATGCACAATCAACCATAAAACTGCCCTCATAGACCGAGATCGAATCCTCTCTATAGGGACTCTGTTGTTGACTGGTCTACTCTCAGGGATGCAATAGATCTATACTAGCTTTGAAGTAGATCATGGATCTGACCTACCACCGATGAGGTTTGCTTGTGCCCCACAGCACGAAAAACCAGTCAAAAAGTAAATGTCATCCCGGTCAATCACCAGCTCCTGATCTCTAATCCTAAACACTTGCTCGTGTTCATCCCAACGTTGTATGATCCATCTCAGTAAAAACTCTTGTCCTTTCATCAGCTCTAGTCTTGCATACTTCAAAAAACTGCAGTGGCACAATGCAAGTATGCAAGCTGGATTGTCTCACATCAGCAATTCCTCATTATCATGGGCCCATTCTCTCCATAGGTGAGTCATTTCAGCCTGAAACCTGCACAAAATAACCCTAAAAACAGTTAAAATGGGGCAAAATCACTTAAGGAATCCATGCATGAGGGTTTCAACTACACCCTACAGCCCTAATTCTCCCCCCCAATACTGCACAGGGAGGATTAACGCTCTCTAGTGGCTTGTACAGAGCATTTAATGCTCCCTACTGGCCATCTGGAGGGTGTTAGTGTGCAAATATGGCTCTAGGGCACCTCAGATCTGCAAAATTCCACCCTCAAAACTATTAAAAAAGAGGTTAATAAAGAATAGAGCAAGGTTTTAGCTCTCACCTGGGATTGACGGCACATTGAATGGTTGCCCGGATCTCCTGCAATGGTCCGTGGAAAATCTGCTCCTCTTTAGCTCGAGCAAGCTTTCACAAACTTCAAAATAGTGAAAATGATGCATGTGAAATCTCAAAGCATATCCTTATATAACTTTGAGAGACATGATTTTTTGAAAATAATTAAAGAGGAAGTAGTCCATTCTCCATGATTTTTTATCATGCATGAACCCAGATAATAGGAATTGTTGTTTTTTTATACTTTTTACTGCTTTTGATGAAAGTACTTTCAGGAATGAAAAGCAGTAAAAGTTGCATGCAATTCTCAATAGATCACTTTTGGAGACATTTTATTGCTCTTTAAAAAATATAAACATCTCCGAGTTTTTGTAGTAGGGCTCGTTAAACATATATACCGCAATCGATAGAGCACTGTTAGGGATATTTTATTGCACTTTAAAAAATAAAAACATCCCTGAGTTTTCATCATTTGCATTTGTTAAATATACGCAACAATGGTCAAAGCAATTTTTGTGATATTTTATCACACTTTAAAAAATAATAAACATATCCGAGTTTTTCACCATTTGCACTCATTAAATATATGCAAACGATGCTCCCAATAACTCTTTTTTGATCTTTTTTCAGCTCATAAACTGAAAAAGACCAACTAAGCATCCTTTTTAGGCACTTTTTTCTTGCTCTTTAAACTGAAAAAATCCCGAGCTATGTCTTGTTGCTTGTTAAACATGCTAAAGATGACCTGAGCATTATTTTAGGTACTCTTTCTTGCTCGTTAAAAAATGAAAAATCCCGAGTTTTTGTTACTGAGCTCGTTAAAGCGTCACGACAAAACACGAGTGTAGTTTGTCGCCTCGTACTCATAACAAAATGAGGTCGACATCTATTGGAAAAAGGTTTCTCTTTATCCAGGTTCAATAGATTAAAATACGGAAAAGTAACCGATCTGGGTATACTATTAACCTTTTGTCGCACCTGGTTAACAACTATGACAAAGGGACCACCATGGAGTCTCTCTTTACGATCTTCTCAAACTCTCTAAATATGAAAAGACCACCGATTTTTTGTAGTAGGGCTCGTTAAACATATATACCGCAATCAATAGAGCACTGTTAGGGATATTTTATTGCACTTTAAAAAATACAAACATCCCCGAGTTTTCATCATTTGCATTTGTTAAATATATGCAACAATGGTCAGAGCAATTTTTGTGATATTTTATCGCACTTTAAAAAATAATAAACATATCCGAGCTTTTCACCATTTGCACTCATTAAATATATGCAAACGATGCTCCCAACAACTCTTTTTTGATCTTTTTTCAGCTCATAAACTGAAAAAGGCCAACTAAGCATCCTTTTTAGGCACTTTTTTCTTGCTCTTTAAACTGAAAAAATCCCGAGCTATGTCTTGCTGCTTGTTAAACATGCTAAAGATGACCTGAGCATTATTTTAGGTACTTTTTCTTGCTCGTTAAAAAATGAAAAATCCCGAGTTTTTGTTACTGAGCTCGTTAAAGCGTCACGACAAAACACGAGTGTAGTTTGTCGCCTCGTACTCATAACAAAATGAGGTCGACATCTATTGGAAAAAGGTTTCTCTTTATCCAGGTTCAATAGATTAAAATACGGAAAAGTAACCAATCTGGGTATACTATTAACCTTTTGTCGCACCTGGTTAACAACTATGACAAAGGGACCACCATGGAGTCTCTCTTTACGATCTTCTCAAACTCTCTAAATATGAAAAGACCACCGAGTTTTTGTAGTAGGGCTCGTTAAACATATATACCGCAATCAATAGAGCACTGTTAGGGATATTTTATTGCACTTTAAAAAATACAAACATCCCCGAGTTTTCATCATTTGCATTTGTTAAATATACGCAACAATGGTCAGAGCAATTTTTGTGATATTTTATCGCACTTTAAAAAATAATAAACATATCCAAGTTTTTCACCATTTGCACTCATTAAATATATGCAAACGATGCTCCCAACAACTCTTTTTTGATATTTTTTCAGCTCATAAACTGAAAAAGACCAACTAAGCATCCTTTTTAGGCACTTTTTTCTTGCTCTTTAAACTGAAAAAATCCCGAGCTGTGTCTTGCTGCTTGTTAAACATGCTAAAGATGACCTGAGCATTATTTTAGGTACTTTTTCTTGCTCGTTAAAAAATGAAAAATCTCGAGTTTTTGTTACTGAGCTCGTTAAAGCGTCACGACAAAACACGAGTGTAGTTTGTCGCCTCGTACTCATAAAAAAATGAGGTCGACATCTATTGGAAAAAGGTTTCTCTTTATCCAGGTTCAATAGATTAAAATACGGAAAAGTAGCCGATCTGGGTATACTATTAACCTTTTGTCGCACCTGGTTAACAACTATGACAAAGGGACCACCATGGAGTCTCTCTTTACGATCTTCTCAAACTCTCTAAATATGAAAAGACCACCGAGTTTTTGTAGTAGGGCTCGTTAAACATATATACCGCAATCAATAGAGCACTGTTAGGGATATTTTATTGCACTTTAAAAAATACAAACATCCCCGAGTTTTCATCATTTGCATTTGTTAAATATATGCAACAATGGTCAGAGCAATTTTTGTGATATTTTATCGCACTTTAAAAAATAATAAACATATCCGAGTTTTTCACCATTTGCACTCATTAAATATATGCAAACGATGCTCCCAACAACTCTTTTTTTATCTTTTTTCAGCTCATAAACTGAAAAAGACCAACTAAGCATCCTTTTTAGGCACTTTTTTCTTGCTCTTTAAACTGAAAAAAATCCCGAGCTATGTCTTGCTGCTTGTTAAACATGCTAAAGATGACCTGAGCATTATTTTACGTACTTTTTCTTGCTCGTTAAAAAATGAAAAATCCCGAGTTTTTGTTACTGAGCTCGTTAAAGCGTCACAACAAAACACGAGTGTAGTTTGTCGCCTCGTACTCATAACAAAATGAGGTCGACATCTATTGGAAAAAGGTTTCTCTTTATCCAGGTTCAATAGATTAAAATACAGAAAAGTAACCGATCTGGGTATACTATTAACCTTTTGTCACACCTGGTTAACAACTATGACAAAGGGACCACCATGGAGTCTCTCTTTACGATCTTCTCAAACTCTCTAAATATGAAAAGACCACCGAGTTGTCTAGTCTAGACTCTTTAAATACACAAACAAAATATAGAGTCATTCTTTTTATGATACTTTTCAGACTCTTAAACATGAAAAAATTGATGAGTTTGCATGTCTAGACTCATTAAACTAATCAGATAGGGCAAAGAGTCGTTCTTTTTGCAATCATTTTTAGACTCTTTAAACATGAAAAGATCGATGAGTTTACCTGTCTGGACTCATTAAAAAATTAGACGGGGAAAGTGGACAATAAAACTGTATTCCATATTTGAAAGCGTGGTTTGGCAACAATAATTCCCTTGAACATGGCACTCCCTCAGATAAACCTTCATTTTAATAGCCTTTCAATATGAACCCTACCAACCTATGAGTTTTTAGCCTATATACCTTGATGTAATTGCATCTCCGTATCTTAAACACTCTGTAGTGTTCATGAGTCTAGTGTTGTCTGGTTAAAACCGTTGTCATGCCTTCTATTTTCAAGGGTTCCCATTTGTTTCCTCTATCAACCAATCCTACATATTCTTTCATCATCATGCCCTCCTTCGTTTAGACCCAAATGATCAAAATATTCTTCAAAAAGCAAAATCATTCTTGTCTGGTTTCATGTCAATTGATGTAGGACATGTCATTGCCTACACTTCAACATGTTTCTTCCTATCAACTTCAACACCCTATTTAGGAAGATAACCCAGAAACACATTCAGTGCCTTTGTACTTGCAGACATTAGTGGTAGGTTACCTTGTGTTTGGTCATGGTTTTTCATTATTGGCTCCTGGTTAAGCGATTCTATGAGTGTTCAATGACAAAAAATCTTTCACACTCGTTAGTTTGCACTGTGCATCTTAGAGACCATCACCATTATCAATGGCCTTCCTCGAATCTGTTAACAATCTCCATTATTGGCTGGTAATCAGATGATTTCGTGCATGTTCGATGTCAACACATTCTATCACATGTAACGATTTATGCTGTTTGATGAAGCGGGAATCAAGACCTTGGGTAGAGGCATGCGTCATTCAGACTTTTTTCCTCTCCCAAGCTGTGGATATTTGTTTTTTGGAGACAGCTATTTCAGGATGACGTATTATGACTCTAGATCCACCCTGTGCCATATTGGCGGCTAGCATTGTTATATCTCAGATGAGAAAATTACTCTGACATAGCTACTGAGCATGGGAATGCCCGACTCAGGACATGATTTTAGCATTTTATATATATGTATCTATGTTGTATCAGGTTTTCCTTGCCGCTCGAAACATCTCTCTCTCTACAAATATTTTGACAACAAATTACAGTGTTTTTTCATAAAGTATTTTGGCCATCATCTCTGCCTTTGATCTCATACTTTAGGGGGCATCTGTTATAGGACAAATTGACCTCTTCATCAACTCATAAGTGAAAGGCAAGATGATTGAATCAAAGACCACAATTGCAGGCCTGGAATCCACACTAACGCTCTCTATACAATGTCAGCTTGCTTTATAAAGCTTGTTACCAAGCATAAAGGAGTGTTAGTCACCCTGATAACTCATGTTGTTAGACCAGGGGGAGTGCTAGTGAACTTAAGAGATGTCCATAAGGTCAGGCCAACGAATCTACTCATAAATATCTAGATATTAAATCCCTAAATTTGCTCAAGAAAAGTAAGGAAACTCCAAAAATCAAGATATTTGGAGAAATTCCATTCTGAAAATGAAGGTAAATGGGAAAAATATTGTAAACAGGGCAAGTTCATGGCTTTTTCCCTAATGAACTCTAGGTGGAGCTTGGTAGCCCTAATTCGATTGCTACATAAGCAGCAAGAGGACCATTGCAAAAGGGTCAGAGCATTTGGAAGGATAGCCCATAGAGTTGTTGTGAACTGTCATATTCTTGAAGAAGTTAGCTAAAATAAGGAGAGAGAGAGAGAGGAAGAAGGGGTAAGGAAGGCTGATACAATGGATTGTTGTAATCACTCTCCCATTCTGAATATCAGTTGTGCTCCCTACTCCAAGGTCAGTGATATTGTTCATTTATTTGTTCATTCTGATGCTTGTCGATTTGAGTAGTTAAGTTATACATTAATACATGTTTGTTACGGATTCTTACATTAGTTTTCAGAAGTGTATGTTGTGTTTGATTTGCCTTGTCCTTTGTGCAGGAATCGTCTTGGAGCTGCCCTTGAAGGAGTTCTTGTTGCCGCATAGAGATCCCCAAGCAAATCTAGAAGGAACCAAAGGTGATTCTCTTTCCATACCTTGTCAATTTATGTTTGATAGATGAACATGTGTGTAAATGGTAGCTTTTGCAGATAATATTACAAAATGTCGAAGGTCCCGGGAAGGCCTTTGAGGATAGTTTTTGTTGAGATTTTTCTGTTTTAGACAAAATAGACAAAATCCCAGTGTGTGACAACAATAGAAAATCTGTTGCTGGATTATCTCCAGGTTGTTGGGAGCAAATTAATGCATCCTAAATTTGATGTGAGAGCAGTTAGGTTCTCTCTGCTATAAAATAGGTTGTCATACGGATAGCTGGGAGTGAGTGTGAGAGTTTCATTGATGTAATCTCCTGTTTGATTAATGAGAATTGCCAATGCCTATGTTTGGTGGATGTAGCCCAGATTGGTTGGGTGAACCACGTTAGAAGCTGTGTTCTATGTGTTTGATCTTCTGCTGTGTTAATTCTGTGTTTATTTAATTTTGTTATGCACCTGATCCAACAATTGGTATCAGAGCAAGTTGGAGGAGTGCACTGCTGAAGGTGGAGCGCTGGAGAAGTGGATTGTTCTGTGTGTGGGTTTGCTGGAGCTGTAACGCTGGGGCGTTTGCTGGAGCCGTCCATTACCTTGCGCGCTGAGCGTGGATACATTTCAAACCGGCGTGGATGGTTTTGAACATGAACAGCGTGGATGTATGACCAACAGCGTGGAGAGCCCTGGCGCGGATCAGAGGTATTTTAATTGCTATTTTTTAAAATGATGTGGAGCGCTTGCTGCTGCTTGATCTGATTGAGAATAAAATTGCTTATGCGTATTTTTAAAGTGACCGTAGATCAAGTTCACAGAAAACAAAATGCATAAAGGTTAAATATAAAATCAAATCAGTGCCAGCGTTGAAGCGTGTCATTTTTTTTTTGGTTACCTCAGATTAAAATCTTGGTACGAAAAGCTTTATATATAAACAATTGTTTTTTATATGATGGTGGAGTACGAAATTGTTTTAGATGAACAATTGTGATATATGAAGGTGAACTCATGTGGTGGAATACATAAATATGATTTTAAACACAAAAGGGAGTTATAAGGGTTATGTCACATGTTTTTCAAATTAAAAGGCTTTACACTTTGAAAAGGTTTTAAAAGTGTAAGGGGGGCTTAACTTTTTTTTTTAAACAAAGGCAAAAGTACAGAGGCACAGGTATAAAGGCATAGGCAGTTTTTTTTTGTGTAAAAACAAAGGCATAGGCAATTTTGTTTTTTAAATTGCTGGTATTTCAAATTGAAATTGGAGATTCTTTGACAAGATGGCCAAAACACAAAGTGCCCGTTTTGAAATTGAGAAATTTAATGGCAAGAATAATTTTGAGATCTGGAAGGTGAAAATGCACGATCTGCTGGTTCAACAAGGTGTGGCGAAAGCATTGTTGGGGAAAAACAAAATGCCTCCTTCCATGACGGAGGATGAATGGGATGAGATGGATGATAGAGCTCTGAGCAGAATTCGGTTATGTCTGGCGGACGATGTTCTGTTCAACATTGTGTCAGAGAAACCCGCCGCAGGCTTGTGGTCGAAGCTTGAGAAGCTCTACATGACGAAATCTTTGACAAATCGAATTCTCCTGAAACGGCAGCTTTATGGTTT
>APFE031641901.1:69416-93193 GCA_000404065.3 Pinus taeda
GGCGTATATCCTTACGCCAAAATACTACTCTACGTCTTGGTTGGGCCAACTTGCAGCAGGGGGTGGGGTTAGGACCAAGCCCCATTTAGATCCAGAGGTAACTAGAGGATATTTGGAAGCATTAGAAAAATTGGTACCTGACAGGGAGGAATGTGCAGCTGTGAGCCTTGAAATAGGCAGATACTTCAATGGCACTAGTTTGAATGGTAACTTCCATGCAATAGACGACAGAGATAGATTTGATACTCTCACATGGTGGGAAACATATGGCGGGCAGGGACTTTTGCCAAAATTGGCAAAAAAAGTTCTTTCACAGGTTGTAAATACTTCTTCTGCAGAAAGGTGTTGGAGCACCTACAGCTACATACACAATGTGAAAAGGAACAGACTCAATGAAAACCGAGCAGAAAGCTTGGTTTATGTGCACTACAACTTGAGGTTGTTGAGTCATTACTGTGATCGGGCTAATGAGGATCCCACATATAGAATTTGGGACAATACCCAGAGGATGACAATTTGGAGGATGGCATTGTACATATTGAAGAACTGGAAGAGGAACTTGTAAGGGATGAAGATGATGCTTCCATGCCACCTCCACCTCCACCTCCACCATCCAGTAGCAGTGCTCGAGGTTCGGATCTTGTTCCTTTGCTGCCGCCACCTTCATCTACACCCTCATGTGAAGGTTCTAGTTTTGGTTGTCGGTCTGTGCGGGAGACTCCGAGAAGACCACGACGACCTCCTTATGGGGGAGACTCTCGTGGCAAGGGCCACATGTAGATTTATCATTTACAGTTTACTTGTCTTTTTTAGTTTCTATTGGACTTTAGTTTTCATAACTGATGAGTTTTGAGTCCTTGACTCTTGACTCTTAACTCTTTCATATCATAATGATATTTTTTGTAAACAATATATCACTGTAACAATGAAAATTTGAAGTTTGAAGTTGGGCCTTGGCAATTATAACTCATTGGTAATGATTGTGAATTATGAATATGATGCTTCGTGAAAGACTAAAGTTGTTTCATTTCATTTCATTATTCATGTTTCATTTTATAAATTTATAACATTTAATATCATGTTAACAGTTAGAAGTTAGAATGTAGAAATATCTAAGATCTTACTTCTTGTAATGGTTAAACTTAGCTTACAAGTACCTGTACAACTTTGGTGATCAATGATGATAAATGCTATTGAATTTCAATTTTAAAATCTTGAAGTTGAAACTTTAAGATTGAATGTGATGAATCATGATTCATGAGACTCGATATGTTGCAGTTGTAATATGTGTAAAATTACTATCTTGTGGACATGGTAGATGACGATTATAATTTCTAGATGATTGATGTGATATGGTTCAATGATCAATCTATGTTTTTTTTATGTTTTTTATGTCTAATTCATCATTCTACATGTTTTTGTTGACATATATGTATCAAAAATTAAAAAATATAAAAAATATATATATTTTTAAAAAATCGCTCCCGGATTCGCTCCCAAACCGGGAGCTTCTGAAAATGGTCGCTCCCGCTCCCGCTCCCGCTCCCAAGTAACATTCCATTCTCCCTATATCATACTTATCACCTTCCATGCCACATTAGAAGCCCCATATCTCACATCCATTCTTCAGGTACAACTTGTCATTGGTTATTGGGGATTTGGCACTCATGTTCACATATGTTGATTAGGGTCCAAAAACTTTGCCTTCGAAGCTGTGAAATTTTCTTAATTGCAACAACAGGAAATTAATCTTGTAGCTTATGCAATTTATTTGTCTTCAAAAATTTAATTCGGCAAATAATGATTAACTCACTATTGCAATCTTCACAAATAAAATACAGGAACTGAGAAATAATGCGCATACACAAAATAGATGACACCAATATTTTTGGACAAATGTCTCTGGAAATCCCCATTGTGGGAAAAACCTGTTCTGCAAATGAGGGTTTATATTATTAATAAATCTTCAAGAATTTGAGAAATACAACAATTGCTTGCCTCTCACTGGTAAAGCTCCAAAAAATAATATTCTCTTCACCAAATCGATTAGGAAACACAAGTCTCCCTCTGTAAATGAAATCAACCTTCCTTTGCAACTCGCTCTTTTCCTGAATACTTGCACTAGCTGCTTTAGAACTTCACACTGCCTCTAGGAAAATTAATTTGCTAGCAAATCGACCTTCAGTGAATCGTCTGACCCATTCGCCTTGCCTCAGGGCAATTGGCTATTGAAACGAGCTCCTCTGCCACTCGTACTAGTAAACCAACAATTCACAATGCTAATTTCAGTCTCCTTTTCTGTTGATGAATTCAATCTCCTTCCTATCATTGGAACCTGGAAATCACTGAGAAAATCTTCTCTAGAAAATTCCTTCCCAAACTCTATATTGAAACTTCGTTGTTGGTGTATCCCTCTATGCCCTTGCTATCATTGCAAATTGCAATCACTGATTATCTCTGTGTTCTCTAAAGACCCATCAACTTGCTTTTATAATCTCTTGTTGAGCAACCAACAACCACGATCTAATCTTATTCAATGGTTAAGACCATCTTGACCTCATCAAGTGACTTTTTTGGAAGTCTCTACGGAAAAAATTGATTTACCTCAATTAATTTGTAATATCCCTAATTGAATTAATAGTGATAAACAAAGCAAAATACACATGCAACACATAAATATTTAGACAACAATTAAAACCCCATAAATTGCATAAGAACTGCGCTAGACATGAGCCATTATACTATATAAAGGTGTGTACAATGCATGGAGTGTGTGCACCTGGGCTTGCCAAAGCAAGCTAGACAATCCCAAGTGAAAGGAAATGTCGCCCGAATGCAAAGGAAAGACATCTCCTCAATGTGCTGCGCTGGCCCTAGAATTTCTACAACTGCTGGCTGGAAGAAACCCCTGTTTGAGCCTCCAAGAGTGCTCAGAATTTTTTGTCAAATTAATCTTGGGCTTTCCACCACAAACCCAGAAAAACCCATGAAGGGTTTAGCCAAATTTTACCGACCACCCAAGAACCAAAATTTAAGCTCACTCCTCCCAACTCTCTGAAAAGTAATTCCGTTGTTTGGGGCACCAAAACTCCTCCAGAAATTCTGCAAAATTAGGAGCAGACTCCTTGAGTCTAGTCTAGCAAAACCCAGAAATGATTTGGGTTAATTAAGACCTCCCAGAATTACCCAAATTTGGTGGTACGCACTCCTAAGCAGTTTTTGTGTCTCCCTCAAATCAAATTGCTAAATATGTCACAAATCCCTTCTCAATTCGCTATAGGGTTGCCCTGCAAATTTCCTCTAGAAGATGTGAGTGAAATTCCTTCTAAAACCCGACACAAATTGTGAAAATTTCTGAATCTAACAAACTAGAAATCCTACTGCAAAAAACTAATTTACATCACCTACTTGTATTCTTTCATTTAACAAGTTATTTTCAAAAAGTTCAGAAAATATTAATGTAAATACACTTCAACCTACACCACTATACAAATAAAGTATTGAAAAATAAATGAGACAATCATGCAAAGGACACACTTATTTTTGGACTAAACGTCCCTGGAAAAACCCAATGCAAGAAAACCGGTGCAGCAGCTCTGAGGGTTTTCTATTATTAAGAAGAAGTTTTGAATACAAATGTTGGTTGCCCTCCCAGCAAACCAGTGACAGAGAAATACAATGGCAGAGAACTTGAGTGAGTTTTACCTCACTTCACCTGGTTGATCCGACAACGAATCTGGCTGGCCTCGGCTACAACTTCGCTACCACTTCATAGTCACTGTGTGGGCCTGCGTGGAGCTCTCTGAGGCTCTGCGTCGACACTACTGCTCACTGTGTCAACTTTCCCGGCTGTTCCAACAATTTCTAGCAATTCCCTGACTTTCTGCATGGAAGGCAACTCTTCCTCTGCGCTGGCCCTCCTGACTCTGCATCAAGGCTGCGTGGGCCCAGACCGGCCCAACGTCAGCTCTTCCGGCTATTCCACTACCTCCACAAGTTTCTCTCCGCCTCTCCGTCTATATTCCCAAACTATCTCTGCCCCTCAGCTACAAGATCTCCCCAATCGATTTCCCTCCTGAGAACTTCTCACCTCAGAAAATCGATTTCCTCAATCTCTCTGTGTGTTTTCTCCAACTGACATCAAATCAACGATCGTGATCTAATCTCTAATCAATGGCTAAGATTAAATTAGACTTGATCCTCGTCTCTTAGAAGCTTCTCACCCATATTTTCATTAATATCCATTAATATTTTAATTTTCCCAAGTTTAGACTTGGGAACCCCATTAAAAATATTAATTATTTTAATAAAATACAATCCAGGTGGAATTTCACCAAATGATTTCTTGGTCTTGGAGATCTCATGTGTTCTAGCCCCTCCACAAAATTTCGGGGCTAGAGCATATTCGATGGTACCCAAAAATCAACACTCCCTCTTAGCGAGGAATGAGCTCTAGCAATACTTCCCAGCAGAGGTATCACGCTGATCCACGACATCTATCCTTTGCGCTGCTAATGCTCGGCTTGCTACCCTTCATCCACTGTGCTGCTGCAATCTGTACTGCTGCCCATCACACTGCCATTGTCACTACTGCATCTGTATTTCAACTCCCTCTCAATATGTTGCATCATGTTGTCCATAGATCTGCCACTGCTAACTGTTGCACTAGAACTCAGTTGCTGAGAAGTGAGCAACTGAAAATCCACCCAAAAGCTGACATATTGGTTAGTTTGGATGCCCCTAGACGCTAAAGTTACCTCTATTGCTAATGTGTGCTGACCCTTTCATGCTACTGTGCTGCTGTTGTATTTGCTTTGTGGCTTCCACACTACTGCAACACTCTACTGCGCAACTTCAGACTTTGGCACTCTAGCTCTGCCACTGTTGCTCCATCATCCCTCGCACCAACCGACTTCCATCATTCTACTACTGCCATTAAGGGCTCTCGTAGCCGTATGTGATCCAAGAGTTTGGGCACCTCAAGGATCTTGCCCCCACTGTAGTCCTCCTGACTACAGCTCAATATCATCCCACCTTTTCTCTAGAGGTGCATGAGCACTCATGGCGCAATTATCATCGTTGTCCTCTCTGTCAGCTTTCCCTGGAGCAGCCTTTGGGTCAAACTTCTCTTCTTTGCCCTTCTTTCGAGGACATTGTGTGGCAAAATGACCCATTTCTCCACATCTGAAGCATCTGACTTTGAATATGTCCTTTTTCTTTCTCTTCTGTTGCCCTTGCTGTCCCGCTAATGCGAGAGTTGCATCCTCCTCTTCCTTCTTCTTGACTCTGACCCCTTTGCTGCGACTTCCCACCTTGGTCAACCGTCTGATCTCTTCTTATCGAAGAGCTACTCACATCTCCTCCCAATTGAGAAGATAAGCCTTGCCCAAGATGCTTTGGAGTTTGGACAAAGGTTTCCCAATATTCAGTGACTGCATTCAGGGTAGTCCTAACCATGAATTTAGGATCTGGTGTAGCCCCTACAGAAGTTAGCTGGACAGGGATCCCTTGCAACCTGAGAAGGAAGGGATCGATTTCTTCTTTCTTCTGCATCTAAAATTGTCTTAGCTGACTCTCAAGCAACATCTTCCGTTGAATGAAAGTTCCCTTGTACAAGGTGGTCAAGGCCTCCCACATTTCCCTTATTGTGTCCTTCTCAACAATATGTGGTATCACATGATCCTTAACTCCATCCAAGATCATGCACTTTGCTTTTGCCTGAGCCTCCTCATACTTCTTGAGAGGATCAACATTAATCGGAACAACAACCATCTTCAAGGCATAATCCTTGTTGCGATTTTTATCGAAAACTGTCAGGATCATGGCTTTCCAGATGACAAAGTTGGATGCTCCATCCAACTTGTCCTGATCCCTCAATCCGTAAACTGCTATCTCTGCTCAAATGAATGTCGAACTGGTTCTCTTCTCCCTCTTTCGCTACTGCCCCAGCAAAAATTCGGATTTGAATTTCTTTGGCACTAGAAATCCTCTAAGGAACAAGCTCCCTCTGAATTTTGATTTCCTTCACGGAAATCCTTCTACCAACCATTGTTGAACCACTCCTCTCTGATCTCTCTTTGCTACTGCTCAACACTAGATCTAGGTTTCTTGGCAAGAAATGTTCTGAGGAACCGATTCCCTCTACTTTGCTTCTACCCCACTAGGTATTGTTTTGCACCAACATAATCAACACCCCACCAACAACTTTAGATGAAATTTGCGTTGCACCTCTAGCTTCGGCAACTGGAAAACTGAGACTCAACAGTCTCTGCGTTGGCCCAACAATCACAGTGCTGCCCTCTATAGCAACAGCGTCACACAAATAGGTTGACGCAGGCTCTGGGGAGCCTCCCTTGGTGACTGCGTCACCCCTCCTCTGCTCTCTCGGCGAAAAACTGCACTGTCACTTGGGACAACTGCCTTCGCACACATATTTTCTTTTGTTCTTTTGCCAATTGCTTTAGTCCTCCTTGATCTGCAATTGCTTTGATACCATGTGAAAATTTCTGAATCTAACAAACCAAAACTTCTACTTTAGAAAATTGATTTACATCACCTACTTGTATTCTTCATTTAACAAGTTATTTTCAGAAAGTTCAGAAAATATTAATGTAAATACATTGCAACCTACAACACTATACAGATCAAGTACTGAAAAATAAATGAGACAATCATGCAAAGGACACACTTATTTTTGGACTAAACGTCCCCAGAAAAACCCAATGTGTGAAAACCGGTGCAGCAGCTCTGAGGGGTTTCTATTATTAAGAAGAAGTTCTGAATACAATTGTTTGTTGCCCTCTCGGCAAACCAATGACAGAGAAATACAATGGTGGAGAACTGAGTGAGTTTTACCTCACTTCACCCGGCAGAATACGGCTGATCCGACAACAAATTTGGTTGGCCCCTGCTACAAATGTGTTGCCCCTTCGCAGTAGCTGCATGGGCCTGCGTGGAACTCTCTGAGGCTCTGCATTAGCACCACTGCTCACTGTGTCAACTTTCCTGGTTGTTCTAACAGTTTGTGGCACCTCCCCAACTTTCTACGTGGAAGGCAACTCTTCCTCTGCGCTGGCCCTCTTGGCTCTAAATCAAGGCTGTGTGGGCCCAAACTAGTCTAGTGTCAGCTCTCCCAGCTACTGCGTTGCCTCCATAAGTTTCTCTCTGCCTCTCTGTTTGTATTCCCGAGCTATCACTGCCCCTCAGCTGCAAGATCTCCCCAATCGATTTCCCTCCTGAGAATATGAACTTCTCACCTCAGAAAATCGATTTCCTCAATCTCTCTGTGTGTGTTCTCCAACTGACCCCAAGCCTTCCTTTATACTTTTTCTGTTGAGAAATCAACGACCGTGATCTAATCTCTAATCAATGGCTAAGATTAAATTAGACTTGATCCTCGTCTCATAGAAGCTTCTCACCCATATTTTCATTAATACCAATTAATATTTTAATTTTTCTAAGTTTAAACTTAGGAATTGTTGGAATTTCTAAGTCTAACCCGTTAGAAACCCTTCATGTACTTTCTAATTTATTCCTACCTACTTGTTCTATTAATTTACGAGCTATTTACCATGTAAATACTGGAAATAAATACAAGTACATGCTCAACACATTACAGATCATCAACTGAAGGAAACAAAACAAGCACACAAGTGACACCGTTGTTTTTGGACCAATGTTGTTCCTAGCAGTTCTGACTTTTGCCCTTTGCATCAGCTTTCACGGCTGTTCCTACACTTCCCGACAGTTCCGGCTTCTGCCCTCTGCATTAGCTTTCCCGGCTGTTCCGGCAGTTCCGGCTTCTGCCCTCTGTGTCAGCTTTCCCAGCTGTTGTGCTGATCCAACCGGCACTATCTCTGCCTCTCTGCGTCTGTATTCACTGCCCCTCAACTACAACTCCAGATCACTCTCTCAACTTTCTCAGCAAACCTGGCCCCAGAAAGTCGAAATCTTGATCTCTTGGTATGTTCTCCAAGTGACCCTCAGGCCTCTTCTTATACTTTTCTTGTTGACAAATCAACAGTCGAGATTAAGTCCCTAATCAACGACTAAGAATAGATCTAGTTTGATGCATGACTTTTGGACTATTCTAACACAGTTTTATATTAATTCACATTAATATTTTAATTTCCCTAAATTTAGACTTCGGGACTCCATTAAAAATATTAATTATTTTAATATCTCCCAAACTGTTTAGAATCTGCCCAAACCCTTTCTGGGTATTGGAGATATCATGTGCCTTAGCCTCTCCACCAATTTTCGTGGCTAGAGCACATTTGATGCTACCCCAAATCAACACTCCCTCTTAGTGAGGACTGTGCTCTAGTAATACTCCTCACTAAGCATCACCCTGATCATTCGGCATCGGTCCCTCTGCTGATGCTAGGCCTGCTACCCAACATCCTCTGTACTGCTGCATCCTATACTACTACCCATTGCTCTGCCACTGCCACTGCTGCATACGTACTGTAACTCACTCTGCATTTGTGCTGCCTGCCAGGGGCAGGCAGGCATCTGCACTGTAACCCCTCTCATCATGTTGCATCGTGTTGCCCATAGCACTACCACTGCTAACTGCTGCATTGCAACTCAGTTACTGAGAAGTAAGTAGCTGATTTCCCAACTCTGACATATTTGTCAAGCTAGAGACACCCTCAATGTTGAAACTCCCTCTGTCGCTGACAATTGCTCCCTCTCTGACCTCTGCGCTGCTACAAAAACTCCATGCATCTCGCACCATTGAACACCTCATTGTGCCATCCTGCACTGGTGCAACTCTCGTGCCTCTCGCACTGTTGCAGCCTGCTAGCCTCGCACTATCCTAGGAATCCTACACTTTAGCTCCCTCTGTGCTCCATCCACATTCGTCTCTATTGACATCGCGAGTACTGCTACTCCTCTTCAGGGCTCCCGTAGCAAGGTCTAATCCAAGAGGTTGGGTACCTCGAGGATCCTGCCCCTCATCACATATAGTCTACTTGACTACAGCTCAATCTCTCCCCACTTTTTCTGAAGTGGAACATGAACACTCATGGCACATAGGACAGACAGGATCCTGCCCTTCCAGGTGACAGTTGGATGCCTCATCCAACCTATCCTGATCCCTTAGCCCATTCGTGGCCATCTCTCTTCTCTTCTTGTCAACTCCTCCGAGTCTCTCTACTTCCCGCTTGGAAGTTCTCTATTCGACCCCTGCTAAATCTACTTCCCATTAGGAAGTTCTCTATTTGACTCTTGTTGAGTCTCTCTACTTCCCGTCTGGAAGTTCTCGATTCGACTCCTGTTAAGTCTCTCTACTTCCCGTTTGGAAGTTGTCAGTTTGACTCCTGTTAAGTCTCTCTACTTCCTGTTTGGATGTTCTCTTCTAGACTCCCTTTGAGTCCCGATTTCCCTCCTGGAAATCTTTTTGCCAATCGTCAAGCTACGCATCTCCAATCGTTTGTGCAACTGCAACGCTGATCCGGATTCCTTGGCTAGAAATCCGCCTTGGCAGCAACTCCCTCTACCTTGGCCTTGCCCTGTTAGGTACTATTCTAACTATAGTACCCCACCAGCTCCACTCTGCAACTTACCCACAACCTCCTAAACCCTAGCAAACTGAAGGTTAGAGCTCCTAGGCTCTGCGCAATCCCAACACTAGCAAATCAGCTTCCTCAGCCAACTGTGTCAGCCCTCCTATCCTCTACGTGGCTCTGCGTGAGCTTGTCTTTTCCTCCCTCAGCGTATGCGCTGCCTCTTCCTAGCTCAGTCTTGATGACGCAGGCATTGCGTCACCCCTTCCTTGCTGCTACTCTGCTAAGAACAACTTTTGTCACTAGGGACAACTGTTTTTTGCTGTTGCTGCTTTGCTCGGTTGATGTCCTCAGTTCTCCTGTGATCTGCAACCACGCTCTGATACCATGTTGGAATTTCTAAGTCTAACCCGTTAGAAGCCTTTCATGTACTTTCTGATTTATTCCTACCTACTTGTTCTGTTAATTAACAAGATTTTTACCATGTAAATACTGGAAATAAATACAAGTACATGTTCAACACATTATAGATCATCAACTGAAGGAAACAAAACAAGCACACAAGTGACACCGTTGTTTTTGGACCAATGTTGTTCTCGGCAGTTCCGGCTTTTGCCTTTTGCATCAGCTTTCCTCGCTGTTCCAGCAGTTCCCAGCAATTCCAGCTTCTGCCCTTTGTGTCAGCGTTCCCGACTGTTCCGACAGTTCTGGCTTCTACCCTCTACGTCAGCATTCTTGGCTGTTGCACTGATCCTCCCGGCACTATCTCTGCCTCTCTGCTTTTGTATTCACTACCCCTCAGCTGCAACTCTAGATCACTCTTTGAACTTTCTCAGCAAACCCAGCGCCAGAAAGTCAAAATCTTGATCTCTTAGTATGTTCTCCAAGTGACCTTCAAGCCTTCTCTTATACTTTTCTTGTTGACAAATCAACGGCCGAGATTAAGTCCCTAATAAATGGCTAAGAATAGATCTGGTTTGATCCATGACTTTTGGACCATTTTGGCACAATTTTATATTAATTCACATTAATATTTTAATTTCCTTAAGTTTAGACTTGGGAACTCCATTAAAAATATTAATTATTTTAATATCTCCCAAACTGTTTAGAATCTGCCCAAACCCTTTTTGGGTATTGGAGATCTCATGTGCCTTAGCCTCTCCACCAATTTTCGTGGCTAGAGCACATCCGATGCTACCCCAAATCAACAGGAATCCCATTAAAAATATTAATTATTTTAATAAAATACAATTCTGGTGGAATTTCACCAAACGATTTCTGGGTCTTGGATATCTCATGTGTTCTAGCCTCTCCACAAAATTTTGGAGCTAGAGCACATCCAATGCTACCCAAAAATCAACACAAATAAGATGAATCCAACCCCACAAATTTTGTCCAGTAACACTTCTACGCAGGCCCTAAAATGGAGAGTTTGGCTCTCTCAAGAGCAGTAACTTCTAGCCCTGAAATTCTCCACAAATGTTAGTCCAACCTCAATGAAATTTCTCCTAGATTCGTTGGCCATAATTCCCCTTGAAACTCCCTCAACTTAGTGGTATGACTTCTGTCCCTACGTCCTCTTGGAAGTTCGAGCTGGCTGAAGAAAGAGCTGATGTGTCCCACGAAGTCTAGCAAATCTCTCCCCACTAAGTTCTGAAATACTCTCCTAGGGTGACACTCGTAGTTTACTGAAGGTAGAGGTGGAATTCCCGCTTGGGAATTCCTTATGCTCAACAACACGGTTTTCTTGGCTAAACAGCTCAAGAAAACTAATGTTAAATTGTTAAATGATCAAAGATGTCCCAAATGAGAGCCTCCTTGTTCTATTTATAATTGTTGGTCTCCACTTTCCACTAGTTCACCCCCTTTCTTTTTCTCTTTCTTGCTCCACAAGTGTGCATTCCCTTTTTCTCTCTCTTGTGGCCCCCACCTGCCAATGAGCTGCCATCTTGCCTTTTCACCCAATCTCCTCAAGCCAAAATCGTCTCCAAAACTCGAACTAGTTGTGGTATGCCTAGCACCTCCCCAATAAACTTCATTAATCTCCTAAATGAAAAATCAAAATTTGGGATATTACATATTGATTTAGTTAACCAGTTTTCCTAAGTTAGAGAAATATTTAATAATTGACTAATTAATCTAATTAAGACACTTCTTGTGAAACCTTTTCTGAATATTAGAGATAATGTGTTCCTTAGCCTCATAAACACCATAGAGACTAGAACACTTGTCTGATGCTACCAAAAACTAACAAGAGGTCGATGTAGATAAAAGAAAGGGAAAAAACATAACATGGTCACAACAAAACAAAAGAAAGAAAATCAAAATGCAAAAGATGGTTATGACTTAAATATTAGCACATGGGCAAAAGCCTAGCATGAACTCTGTTGTCGCACAGATTGTCACGACAATGCTCAGATCAGGGGATGTCACGCTGATCCCCGATCTCTCCGTTTAAGCCTGTCTCCCGTGGCTAAGGGGGGTAGACCCTATGGGAAAATGATTGACCAACTATGAAATAGTTGGGTTGGGAGACACGAGGAAACAAGCACTCAATTGATTTGATTAAGTTAATGGACCAGTGCCTGATTAAACAATCATCTATCAAATGCTGCAAAGATATGAACTCATTAACAATCGTTAACCATCAGATAACTCAAGTAACGTAAGGTATTCGATAAACGCAGAGTGCTTTTCCAGCGATTAAAAATTTCGAAAGATAAAGCTTCGATACACAACCACGAAATTTTAAACGCTATCAAAATGATGAACATTAATTCCACATCAAAATTTTAATCTCGGCAAAAACAAACATGATAAAATCCCAAGCTAATACTGAATCTAGCAGAAAATTTCCACAAATATATTTCTTATTTTTCAAGTAAAAAGAAAAATTTAAACTAAAACTAAAAATTAAACAAAAGTAGAACCAAAACCCTAACTAAAGGGACTTTTTGTATCCTTTTATATTTTATGTATTTTTATTGATTTTCTTTGCTTGAAATAAAATTAAAAAAGGAAATCTAAATAAAAATCTACTCTAACTTAAAAGAAAACTTTTCATGCTTTTTTATATTTTATGAGAGATTTTTATATTTTTTATTTTAAAATCAAAACAAAATAAAAATTTTCGGATCTTGAAAGCTATGAAATCAAAAGTAAAAAGAAAGTCTAATTCTAAATCTAAATTTAAATGTTTATGATTTTTATTTTTTGAGTTTTTTGTTTTATTACTTCTAACAAAATTAAATCTAAACTAAAACGAAATTAATTAAAACAAAGCCTAAATAACATTCTAAAAGGTAAAATCGAAATCGAAAAAGGAGAATCGACACCTTAAAACTTGCAAGCGCTTACAGAATACTTTGAATCGTATTAGAGCTGAGAGATATTTACCTAAGGCCCATGCAAATTGATCCTTACCACTCAACGCATTACCTCATGCCAAACACGTGAAATACCTGGCCCGTGTGGAATGTCCGAACCCTGACGGCGGAGGAGAGTTTCAACGGGTTTGGGTTTTCTTGCGCAGGGTGGCGGCAAAAAATCGTAGAAGTTCACTGGACGGCTGATGAATGCACTGCTGCAAAAAATCGATTTCTTGTTTTCTTTTTACTACTTGATGTGTGCAGATCGAAGTTTTCAAGTAGATAAAGTTGTTTGCAGGTTGGGTGTGTAATACGTACAGGTGCGATGGCAGCAAGGAGCCACACGAGATCATACGCAAAAAAAAAAAAAAAAATTGTTTTCAGACCCAAGAGAAAATCAATTTGGTTTTGTGGCTGTAGAGGAAGCTTGAGGAGATACGTAGATAATCAATGGAGCTGAGGAGCATATGGTAATGTCGATGATGGGCAGAGATATGGTAGTATGTAGGTGGATGGATATGCAGGACGCTGGAGGAAAAGGGGCAGCGATTTGTGAGTTTGCTGAAATGAGCAGATGATGATCTGACAGTGAGAACTCAGAAGCTGATTATCAAATGAAACCGATGTGAAGAAATTTTCCAGATCTGAAAACCCTCGGACAGCGAAACAACGACCCTGCAAAACTTAATTTTTCCACAAGAATTTTATCTCAGATCTGCAAATGGAAAACAAAATCCGGAAAGTATATGCAAAATTTAAAATGAAACTGAAAAACCCTAAACCCAGCAAAAAAAAATTTACAGTATTTATAGACTGAAAGCTCTTAAGCAGCCAGATTTATCAATAATCATAGTAATATTATCAGAATTTAATTTTAATGTAAAACGCTTCAGAAAACCCAGCATGCATTCATAAAAAAAAAATATTTCGAATGATAAGCCCAGGATCAAGAACTGGCTGGGCTCTTTCAGAAAACACAACCCGGGAGTTGGTTGGTTCAGCCGAGAACTTCCCCTAACACCCGGTAATCTGAAAAAAGGATTCCCTGCACAGCTTAAAATCAACCATCAACATAGAAGGAGAAAACAATAGTGAAACCTTGATCAAATGGAGATACCTGCCACTATATTTCAGAAATCTAAACTATCATTCAAACCCCAAAATTCAGACAAGATACCTGTGCCTAGATCAATCTTCATTAAGCTATCATCAATGGCTGAAAATAAAATTGTGCAGAAAAAATAGAACAATCTTACAGCATTTTCAAAAGAGTAACACCAGCAAGATTTTTAACCCCAAAGTCTTCTTTATTGCACAAAAATGACTACAAGAGAGCTTTCTTTAGCACCAGACTCTCAGATCAAATTTGATCTCAAATGACCCCTAGCACCCTATTTAAAGGAGAAAATCCCAACGGCTAGTTCGAGTGATCCACGTCAAAATGATCTCGACCGTCGATGAGGATCAAGACATCTCTTAATCTCATCCGTCGAATTTTTTAATGTATTAAAAATTTGAAATTTTGTATTTATTTACCTCAAAATATTATTATTTTTAAGTTTATTCTATTTTATTTATTTTATTTTATTTTTATTATTTTTATTAATTTTTTTAATTTTATTATTTTTTATTTAAAATTTTTATTTTTCAGTAAATTTTTATTTTTTTTAATTTATTTTTTAAATGGTCCTCGAACTTAGCCTTTGGAAAAAATCACCTAGGGACCTAGGACTATGAGGGGATTAAAACATTTTCTAACCCTCAAGACACTTTACATCATGACTTTTACAATTTTACATCCGAAGGGGGAAACCCATTTGACATAGACCCTCATATTTCACCTAGTTCTGCGACCTAACATAATCTAGCAGATTAACACACTAGGATTCTCCTAAGACTCTAATGACAAAATTCATTCCGGCTTTAGGGTTAGGCTGAAGGAAAACTCTGCCGATCATGGATCAGTGAGACAAAAAACCTTCCGGAACATAGATTATCATTAGAAAATTAGGTCCACCTAGGCAATTTACATATATGACTCATATCTGCTAAGATTATTTACAATTCACACATGCAGACTGGGTTTACAACATAATATGATCAAGTCGACGATCACTGTCGAATGGCATGGACATGTTGATCAAGCGCTATCCCTTTTGCGAAGAAAAGGGGGTGTACTGCTATGGGTAGTTGACACGTAGTGGTCAACAAACTCTACCTACCTGATATGGCTTGTTGTTGTAAAATCTAGTAGGCCTTGGAGAGGGAAACGCTACTAGGTATAAACTAGATCAAGAAGCAACGATGGGGTAGTGGCCCACTGTCACCACAACCAAATCCTATTGCTCTTTATAGACTTTCACCGATGGGAGGAGTCCTTGTAAGAAAAAGATCACTTATAATCTAAGTAACTTAGACACGGGGATTCGGGATTCGAGTGTCGGATTCAGACACGTTGACCCCCCGAAACAGGACACGTAGGATTTGTTATATATTATTTAATATATATATATATATATTAAAAATTAGATATTTCTTACACAAATTTTCATTAATGATACAAATTCATTGATTTCAAACATAGATCTTCATCTAGATGTTAGTTTTATTGTTTGCAAAGTAAGTTAGTAACAATATAGCATGCGTAGTACATACAAAATTCAAATACGTGTCACATAAATCATGATTCATAAATGAAAGACATCTTATAAGATAGTAAGATAAAAATACTAACAACTATAGTTTTCTCATTAAGTCATCAAATGAAAATGTGTTACATAGGTAGTGCAATGCCAGTGGCAAATAGAAATAGAAAATATAAAACAACTACAAGTATACAAGCCTCAAGGCAATAGGTAGCCCATGACTCATGAGTCATCAATCCTCATAGTCATCATCAGAATCAGCATCAATGTCCTCATCATCATGGTCACCACTGCTCTCCTCTGCATCCTCCTCCTCCCCTATATCCATAGTCGCCTCTCCATCTGCTGGTGTGGAGGATGGCCCCTCTAAAATATCACCGTCATCAAATTTTAATAGGCTCTAGCACTGGATCATTGAGATCCATGTTGGCCAATGCCAACTCAACACTATTGTCCAGACCCACATCATCAGGAAAGACATCCCACATCTTTGTCTTTCCCCTCAACCACTCTTCCCTCTTCCTGTAAATAAGACAAAGGTTGGTGTTCACATACACCATTGTCTCTGCCCTGGACTGCTCAAGCCTGCTCTTCTTCACACTACAAATTCCCATATGTGCTCCAATTCCTTTCGCAACAAGAGGACGAGGTCACCTGAGAGAGGAGCCTCATGGCTAACTGCTGAAGAGGAGGGCTTGTTGCCCCATGATTTGCCCACCAAGAATAGGGCTTCTTAGCCCCCCTATCTCTAATCACATCATATCCTGCAAATCGACTAGTGCCAGTGGAAAACTCTGCAAAGCCATCCTCCACCTCATCAAGGGATGCTCTATCCTGGAAAACCTACCTGAATGCATCTTTCCTCCCCTGTGAGATTTCACCATCCATGTAAGGAGGGAATCTGCGGGAAGGTCCACCATTCAGCCACTCATGGTTGTAGTATTTTGGGTTCAATGAGTGAGCCAAACAATGTAAATGTATGCAATTCTTGTCCCATCTGCTGACAAGAATATCATGTATAGTACCACAGAAGGCCTCTGGTGATGTCTCATATTCGGGGCACTCACTCTGTAGAATAATGCTCCTCACAGACTCAATCATGGAATCCCATCCCTCATAAACCTCTCCTAGGATGAGTTTGTTTGTATCTGCAAATCGAAACAAAGAAATGATAGCGTCCATGATATGAATAATTAGATCTACCCTCTCCCACCAAGCATCATCTAGCACTGTGTCCTTCACTCTTTTAGAGGCTACTTGATTTGTCTTTCTCCAAAAAGACCAAAACTTAGAAATAACCATGGCCCCAAGAGCGGTCTTGACCTCCCTCAACCTCTTCAACATGATGAATGAAGAGGCAAACCATGTATCAGCAATCTTCAACAATGATAGATTGTTGTACTCCTTGTAGATAGTGAGGGCATTTATATGATTTGCACAAAGTTACGGATATGTCATGCATCCTCAATAATGTTACCAATCCAAAGCACATCAGAAGCAATGGATTTCAGTGTTAAGTTCAATGAATGGACAATGCAAGGTGTCCAAAACACTTGTGGATATTTAGCTTTCACAATCATGCCAGCAGCCTTGCAAACAGGTGTATTATCTGTAATGATTTGCACAGAAGAATCAACACCTACATCTTCAATAAATTTAATAAATAACTCACCCATAAATTGTGCATCTTTGTATTCTCCAAGTGCATCCACTGCTTTCAAAAAAATTGGACCATTCAAGGAAGACACCGTGAAGTTGATGATTGGGTGTCGTGCTGGATCTATCCATCCATTAGAAACAATGCTAACCCCAGATGTTGGCCATGATGCTTTAATAGGCTCAAGCATTTTTTGCACCTCTTTTTTTGCCTTCGTCAACAATGTGGTTCTAAGATTCTCTGAACCAGGAGGTACATACCATGATGGAGACCCATGAGTTAGAGCTCGACACATCTCAATAAATAGAGCTGAGCGTGCAACATTAAATGATATGATGTTTTGATAGAAAAAGAAGGCAATGGTGAGATCATGCTCTTCTTGTTTCTCTTTTTGAAAATCTTGTCCATTGGACCAAGTGAAATTGCTCTTCTTTTTTATGTTTGTCCCCTAATAGAACTCTCAAATGGAAATTTGGTGGTGTCTTTCTTCAAAAATGGAAAGGGGTCTTCATTCTTGGTTTTTCTTGATTTTGCAGCCACATTTGCCATACCAACAATGAACTCTTTTTCCATTTCTTTCTTCTTTTGTAAAGAAAAAACTTTACAAGCTCCAATTCCACAACCTAGTAAAGCCAACAAATGGTCGTTCACACGGTAATATGTGCTTTTGAAAGAAATGTGGAAAAAGTTGCATCTCCATTGCACATTGCCTTTTCCCTTCCCCTTGGTGCTTGTCCCATCCTCTATTGTGACATATTTCCACAATGGATATTTCTCAATGTTGTCTCTAGGAGGAAGTCTTCCCTCAACATTACTTGCAGCAGACTTTGATGATATTGGGGGAGGAGGGGCATCTCCAATGGAGACATTCTTCCCCTTCCTTTGCTCCCTAACTGCTGCCCTTGATTGAGTCATTGAATACTGTAAAAAAAAAAACAAAACATGCACAAATTTGTAAAAACACTTCATATACAAATTGTTGTAATATAAATGCAAAAAAATAGAGATGAAATGCACTTACCTAGTGGTTGAATCTCCTTGCCGAACACTCCACACCCTTAGCTCCTTGCTCCAAACCCTTAGCTCCTTGCCCACAGCTCAATTTTTGCAACACTGAATGAGAGAAATGGTAAGTGAGTGAAATAACAACGTTTTTTTATGCCCACGGGTTTCTCTTTTTTGGGATTCAAATCCCAAAATCGGGACCAATGTGGAAAAAGTCGGGAATAAATCCCGATTAAATCCTGATTTTTTTATTTTTTTGGCTGGCCGATTAAATCCCGATTTTTTGATTTTTTTGGCTGGCCGTTTAATTTTGCCGACTTTTTGCCGACTTTTTCGAAAAACTCCAGACTTTAACGACTTTTTCAACTTTTGGACCCTTGCCGATTTAATCCCGACTTCGACTTTTTCCACATTGCTAAACAGTGCTGCAGACAGGCTAAACAGCCAGCGTGCTCTAAGTCGAAGTGACTAGCTCAAATGCACATAACCGAATGCCAAAATGAGAAGGTTCCTCTGTCCTTTATAGCGTTGGCCTCTCTCAAGTGTTTAGTGCATCGAGTGTCTCCGTTCGGAGATCTCACCCTTAGCCCTGGGGGAATTAGAGTACCTACTCAGGCAAGGTAGTTTTCAACAGTCTTTTGCAGGAGGATTGATTTTTGGAGTTGAGGAGGAGCTGAGCATCTTGATGCCTGCGCAGTCTTGAGAGAGGATGACACAGTCTTTTTGGGTAGCAGTTCTGGAGTGGGATTTTGTGGAGGATTTGAGCTAGGAGATTGAGCAAGGGATCAACCCTTGCATATTGGAGGATTTTTGGCAGAGTTTTGAGCAGAATTTTGGAGGGTTCTATTCAGTGGCAGCGCAGAGCCTTGAGGAATTGCGTAGATCCTCAAGGGGGTGATTTTCGGGGTTCAGCCATTTTTGAGAAGCTTTCTGGGCTTTTCTGGGTTTATTGAGCAGAGGCTGATTCCAGAGTTTCAGTATTTTTTGAGTAGGGGAACAACGCCAAATCCGCATTTGATCCCCGCAGTAGCAGCAGCACAACAGTTCTACGGCAGCTTAGACGCAGTTCGGAGAGAGGCCATTTCCTTACCATTCTGGGTGTATTTCTTCATTTGCCTTGTGCAAGTCGAGGTGCCATCTTTCTGATCACCTCTTGTACTCTATCCATTACTCAGAATAATAAAATGGCTTAGCATTTCTCTCTGCATTTCTTGAGTATCTGCTTGTATTTTGTGTTTACATTATTTTATGTTGCATTACTGTTATTTATATCACTTTGAGCTTCCCAGCTACTACATTACTTGTGTGTTATTTGGTTGGAGTTTACTGGGGTTTGGGGAATATCCCTGAAACGGGATATTACAGTGGTATCAGAGCATAGATGTGGCTCAGCCTGTGGAGCTAGCAGTCTATGACACCGAGGGAGAAACCCTACATCTATTACAGAGGTAGGAAATACAGAGATATTGAGCGTAGGTTAGAAAACACCTGCGGAGAGGGAGACTGTGTTCGGGTTGTGGACGCAAAACAGGAAGAGCCTGTGGTGGACGCAGAACAAAAGGAGCCTATGGTGGACGCAGAGTAGGAGGATCCGATGGCAGATGAGGACGGGAAGAGATTTGCGGACATGCTCCTCAAATCAGTGCAGGATCTGTCAAGGTAGGTCGAGGTGATGGGGCAGAGATTCACGGCAGTGGAGGCTTGACAGCGTGAGAACCCACGGGTTTTCCAGGTTGGTGAGGGATCGGGTACATCCCACCATTTTCTAGAGCAAGGTGCCACTCAGCATGATACTACTCAGCAGATGGCCTCACATGCCCCTACATGCTCTACCATGCCCACTTTCCTAGGAGCAGACATGGGGGTCGAAGCCCAGCAGGAGGCAGAGCGCGGTCATATGGTTAATTATTTTGTAGAGTACCAGGCCTATGGGCAGGAGTTCAGGGATGCTCTCTCATTCAGAGACTTTGTTCAGCTCCAGCGGGATAGCAGACCCCGCGACCATCACAGAGGATACCGGCATTATCATGATGGAGACACCCACCGCATAGCTATTAGATTCCACTTGCCTACGTTTGATGGTTCATCAAACAGTTTGGCAAGGTCTTGGGTGGAGAAGCTGGACATTTATTTCCAGCTTAACCAAATGATGGAGACAGAGGCCATCAAGGTGGCGACATTACATTCGGATGTTGAGGCCCAAGACTGGTGGTTCCATGGGATGGTTACACTCGAACACTCCACAGTGACGACATATGCCGAGTTCACCAGGAGATTGATGAAGAGGTTTGACCGGAGGGATCCGGAACAACATTTTGTTGAGCTGACGAGACTCAAACAGACCGGGAGCCCTAAGACCTACATTGCAGACTTCTTGAGGGTTTCAGTGATGGTGTCAGATCTATCTGCAGCATGAAGGATCTACATGTTCGTAGAGGGGTTAGCAGAGCCACTTCGGGGTCGAGTCAGATCCACTAGACGAGCCATGCTCCAGGATGCTATTAGAAGGACTTGGGACTTACAGGATGCTTTACCCAAGACCTGGACACCTTACCCTTAGAGACAGGCTTTCCAGCCTAAGGGGAAGGATGTGAGGGTTCCGCCTCCAAAGAGCAATCCACGACGTGCACAGATTGATGATGACGCCAAGAGGGAGCCGAAGAAGAAGCAGTTATGCTTTACCTGTCAGGAGCCGTAGGCACTAGGACATAGATGTGCTGCTAGCAAAGCACACTTTATTGAGGTCTTCTCCGAGAGCAGCGGGGAAGAAGATGAGGAGGAGGATTTGGAGGTAGGAGATAGTCAGGCCATACAGGGTCCTTCGCCACCTCCACCACCACCAGCAAGTGGTGCAGCTTTTGCACCTACCAGAGTGGCCCTTGCAGCATTTCGAGGAGTTCCCAAGTATTTGACATTGCACGTACGGCAGACAGTACATGGCCAGCGAGTATCAGTTTTGGTTGACAGTGGGGCAACCCACAACTTCATCGATGCACAGATGGTCGAGCGGAGAGGTATACAGATAGAGAGCTTTGATGGATTTTCAGTTTTGGTCCTAGGAGATCAGACCATGGTGTGTGCTCGTTATGTTCCAGAGTTATCAGTGACGATGGACACCTACACAGTGACTGACCACTTTTTCGTGGTCAATATTTTGGACACCAACATGGTACTAGGTGTCCAGTGGCTTATCACTCTAGGGAAGGTCTCAACAGATTGGAAGGCCCTAGAGATGGAGTGGGATGATGAGAAGACAGGGAGGCATGAGAAGATACAGGGATAGCACACATATCCGCCTCAAACTGTTTTGGCTCATCGGATGGTGGCAGTCTTCTGGAAGGGGGACGTAGAGTGGGCAGTGGAGCTGCGTGCATCAGAGGCAGGGACTACAGGGCAGAGAGTGCACCTAGAGATATAGTCCATCCTTGACTGATATGCCACAGTGTTTGGGGAGATTCCGCCGAGACAGCCACCAGACCGGGGGTTTGAGCACACCATTGAGCTTGCGTAGGGCATACAAGCAGTGATTACTACTCCCTATAGGCATCCCAAGGCCTATCGGGATGAGATTGAGCGGGCCATTCAAGAGTTGCTGGCTCTTGGGCACATTCGGCCGAGCACGAGTCCTTTTGCTTCTTTCGTGGTGTTGGTGAAGAAGAAGGACGACACATTGAGGATGTGCATTGACTACAAGGCCCTGAACAAGAAGACACTGAAGAAAAGGTACCCCATACCTAGGATCGATGAGTTGATGGATGAGTTGAGAGGAGCGCAGTTCTTCTAAAGGATTGATTTGAGATCTGGGTACCATCAGATTCATGTGAGGGAGAAGGACATTCCCAAGACTGCCTTCAGGTGTCACTATGGGCACTTTGAGTTTTTGGTGATGCCCTTTGGGCTAACCAACGCCCCAACTACATTCTAGTCCTACATGAATCACATCTTCTGCAGTCACTTGAGGAAGTTTGTGTTGGTGCTTTTTGATGATATACTCATTTACAACAAGACTTGGGAGGAGCATCTCCAGCACATTGAGACAGTGTTGCGCATCTTGGAGGAGCAGCAGTTCTATGCCAAGCTTTCCAAGTGTGAATTTGGGTTGACGGAGATGTTGTACTTGGGACACATCATAGGGGTGGATGGAGTGAGAGTCCACGAGGAGAAGTTTAGGGCCATCAGAGATTGGCCGGAGCCGAGGAACGTGACAGAACTTCGGAGATTCATTGGCATTTGTACTTACTACCGGAAGTTCGTTAAGAGTTTCTCACAGCTTGCTACACCCCTGACAGATTTGACGAGGAAGGGGGCATTCAGTTGGTCAGATACAGCGCAACGAGCCTTTGACAAGCTCAAGGAGGTTATGAGTAGCTGCCTAGTGCTTGCATTGCTGGATTTTTCACAGCCATTTGTTTTGGAGTGTATGCGTCGGGAGAGGGGATCGGTGCAATATTGATGCAGGGAGGTCACCCTATAGCCTTTGAGAGTCGGAAGCTCCTTCCGCACGAGAGCTTTTATTCTATATACGACAAGGAGATGCTGGCCATCATGCATGCATTGGCCAAGTTTCGACAATATTTAGTGGGTAACAGGTTCAGGGTGAGGACTGATCACAACAGCCTCAGCTTCTTTTTGGACCAGAAGCAGCTACAGGAGAGGCAACAGAAGTGGATCAGTAAGATCCAAGCGTATGACTTTGACATTGAGTATGTCAAGGGTAAGAACAATGTGGGAACAGATGCCCTCTCACGTAGACCAGCCACGTTGTCTTTTATAAGCTTGGACACAGACTAGAGGGCTTGACTCTTAGTAGAGTACTCCAAGGACAGATTTGCATGTGAGGTTCTGGATGGGCAGGTGGCAGATGACAGGTATAGGGTGGTCGATGAGATCATCTACTACAGGGACCGGATCTTCTTGACTGAGGGATCTCAGCTCAAGAAGAAGATACTTCAAGCATCACATGATTCACCATTGGCAGGCCATCAGGGGATTACCAAAACCTACAGGGCCATTAGAGAGAGGTTCTCATGGAAGGGCCTCAAGGAGGACGTACTCCAGCATGTCTGGGAGTGCGATGTTTGCCAGAGGAACAAGGGAGAGATGAGCCATCCCGCAGGATTATTGCAGCTTCTTCCCATTACGGAGGGGAAATGAGTGTATATCAATGGACCTCATCATAGGGTTGCCCATGGTACAGGGTAAGGATTGCATCTTTGTTGTCGTTGATCGACTGACAAAGTACGCACATTTTTTCGCTATATCCGCACACTACACAGCAGCGCAGGTGGCTGAGTTGTTCTTGAGAGAGGTCTTCAGGCTACATGGTCTTCCTAAGACCATCACTAGTGACAGGGACAGTCGTTTCATGGGCGGGTTTTGGCAGGAGCTTTTCCGGTTGGTGGGGATGGAGTTGACACTGAGTACCAGTTATCACCCACAGACGGACGGGCAGACAGAGATAGTTAACAAGTGGCTGGAGGGCTACTTGCGTAACTATGTCAGTGGGCAGCAGCAAGCATGGCTGAAGTGGCTGCATCTAGGGGAGTACTGCTACAACACTACACATCACATGTCCATTAGTATGTCACCA
>APFE031641901.1:106220-140223 GCA_000404065.3 Pinus taeda
GGACAAACCCCACAATGTGTGGGGAAACCCTTTGATCAAATCTTCTTTTATCTTCAATAATCCAGCAGAGAGAAATAGTACAATAAATTTGATTTATATTAGCAGTAGCAAACCCTAGATCAGCAGCATCAGCATTAGCGGCTTCATCATCAAAACTAGGGCAATCGATATCTCACAAACGGACCGTTGGATCAGCTTGATTCCACCACTAAAAGTTGCAACCTTCAGAGGAGGTTCAGATGAACCTACAACGCAGTTCAGATGAGGAGATCTTCTGGTCGACACAGGTCAAACTTCACTTCTGCAGTTGCAGCTTCAGTTTCAGCGGCTTCCTTCAAACTAGGGTAGTCGATATCTCACAAACCTTCTGTCGGATCGACTTGATTCCACCACCAAAAGTTGCAGCAATTCCACCACCAAAATTTGCAGCCTTCATCGAGGTTCAGATGAACCTACAGCGCAGATCAAAAGAGGAGGTTTGATGGTCCACGTTGGTCAAAGTTTGGATCTGCAATTGCAGCTTCAGTTTCAGCAGTTTCCGGCTTCACATGTGTGAGAGAGAGACCCTTTTCTGCGTAGTAGAGAAGAGACTCTTTTCTGCGCAGTAGAGAGAGAGAGATGTTTGAAGTCCTCCTATATTTATACACAACTGTTGATGTTTGAATAGATGTGACTGTTGGGCTTCTGAGCCTACATGAGTTGTAGGTCGGCTTGATAATAATTCCATAATCAAAATAAATTCATATCTCCATGAATACTTATCAGAATTGGATGATCTTTAGATTAATTCTACACCTCTCGATGAGAGGAATCTAATGAACATATTATCAGCCATGAATAAGATGACCCACATGAAGTTTGGCCCTAGTTGCCAATTTTAACAGGAAGAGACATCTTCAATTCCAGAGGCCATGAAGGAGTCCTAGAGGGTCGGAGAAGCATCTTTCTAGCCAGCAGAAAGTAGAACAACTTCATCAGAGACTAGTCAGAGGCTTGACGGCTAGCAGGTTGCGCAGAGGATCAGAGGGTTGAGTTTCTGACGGCAAGTTGTGCCCAGAGTTTGCTTGTGGGATGAGAAAATTTGCTCACTATGTTTTTGTCAGTAGTTTTCTTTGTAGGATTGCCAGATTTCGACATCCAATTGTACTCGTAATTTCTCACTGTTGCTTAATAATAAAACCCTCAGCGGTTGTACAGTTTTTCCAAGTTGGGTTTCCGAGGACTTTTGTCCAAAAATAATTGTGTTATTCTTATCTGTGTGCTAGCATTTCTCAGCTTCCAGCGTTTTATTTTTCTGCAGAATTTTATTTGTGAAGGTTGCAGTGTATTTATTTTGATATTTGTCGTAGCAAATAAATTGTTAATTAATAAACAATTAGGAGAAATAATGTCAGTTTCTGCAATAGGATTCCAGTGTGGGAATTTTCACATGGTATCATGGCATAGTTGATCAACCGGAGAGCTCATAAAAATGAAGGAAAAGAATTTTGCTTTTCAGCAAGGGCAGGAGGTCGAAATTCCCAAGGACAGTGCAGTCATTTTGTCAGGAGGCCAAGTTACTTGTGGAGGTTCAATTTTTCCGAGTAAGGGGCAAAAAAATTTGATCTTTCCAGATTGAGTGATTCCAAAAGCAGAGGGAGCAGCTCAATACTTTCGTTGGGCAGATCTCTAGCTGGACGCAAAGGTTTTTGCAGCAGCTCGCTAGTGTAGAACCAGCGTCGAGGTGGAAGAGAGGAGCACACATAGAGGGAAAATTTTCCTCAAGGAATATCTAGTCTCAAGAAGTTTGATTTTCTTTGCAAATCGGCAGTGGTTGTGAGTAGATTTTCTCACTCCATGAGGGAGTGCGAGTAGTAGAGCAGCAGTTGAGCAGAGGGAAAGAGGAAGTTTTCAACAGTTCGTTGAGATGGCCACTACTGGGCTTCGTGATCAAGACAGGTTGGATGGAGCTTCCAACTATGTCATCTGGAAGGCAAAGATGTCCTTCCTTCATGATGAATATGCCCTAAAAACCTATATTAATGCAATGGTGGTGGTTCCTCAGGATGTAGATCAACAAAAAGAGTACAAGAAGGAGATGGCATGGGCGAAATGGTTGGTCCTAGATGGAACCCGGGATCATGTTGTTTCACATATAGATGGCAAAAATATTGCTAAGCAGATGTGGGATGCTCTCTCCACATTGTACGAGGCTACTTCCAAGTTGTGGAAGATGTACCTAGAGGAGAAGCTGAGACTCATCTGGATGCAGAAAGGGGAAGGCATAGACCCCTTCCTTACCAAGATTGAGGAGGTATGAGACTAGTTGCCAGTTGTTGATCCAAGTGGATATTGGTGGCCACTAGCCTATTCCACTTGGGCCCCCACCATTGTTTCTTTCAGTTTTTTAGTTTCCTTAATTGTAGCACAGTGTACTATTTTTGGCAGTTTTTCGGGTCCTGAACTTTCAGAGTTGTTTTGAAGCCCTAAATGGAGTTTTTTTGGGAAAATCACATTCGGTGAATACGAGTTTTTAACTCAATATTCACTGTCAGTAGTTGTAGTCCTTGGATAGATCTTTCTAACGAGGTATTATACACATCAAACGGAGAACATATGCCAAAGTTACAACATTGGGAAGTTGATATACCAATTTACCCCAACGGGGCCCATAGTTTGGCGTTTCATCTCCTAGGGTTAGGTTTTTGGATGTTTGGGGTTTTCCATTGCTTCTCAATAATAAATAGGCCCTCTAGCCTCATTGAAACACAGTTCAGAGACATGTAGTCACCACATCTCTTCTCAGAGATAAACTACCATCGTTCGAGCTAATCTTATTTCCATTCTGTTTATAAGCATTTTTCAGTATTTACTGGGAAGTTGATGTACCAATTTACCCCAACGAGGCCCATAGTTTGGCGTTTCATCTCCTAGGGTTAGGTTTTTGGATGTTTGGGGTTTTCCATTGCTTCTCAATAATAAATAGGCCCTCTAGCCTCATTGAAACACAGTTCAGAGGCATGTAGTCACCATATCTCTTCTCAAGATAAACTACCATCGTCCGAGCTAATCTTATTTCCATTCTGTTTATAAGCATATTTCAGTATTTGATATTAATGAAATAAAGTGTTATTTCTGTTGCATCTTTGTATTTGTGGTTATATATGTAATTTGTTGCGTTCTTGTTTAAATCCGGATCAGTTGTCTCAGAGTGGTCTGCTCTTTCTCTGTTTTTCTTTGCATATCCCCAACAAGGTCGGGATATAAGGAGTTAGGGCTCAATCTGGTTGAACCTTTGCAAGATTAGTCTTGCAAACCCTGACGGTCGCCCATGGGGGAAGAAAAGAAAGATGAGGGAGCAGGAGATCCTATCAAAATATTGCTCGAGGAGGCTCTCGCGAAACAAAGGAATGTGATGATGGATAACTTTGACCAGATCCTTCAACGATTGCCCACTGGTGGCACATCCACATCTAGCAGCCACTCTGGAGGCTCCACTCCTTTTAAGATACAAGTAAACTTTGATGTTCCCATATTTGAGGGCCAAATAGATGCAGATGCTGTAGATAAATGGTTAAATCTGCTAGAAGGATTTTTTTATGTTCGTGACCTTTCTAGCTGGGAAAAGATTACCTTTTCTCTTCTCAAAATCACCCCCCACGTCAAGGACTAGTGGGAAACCTATTGTGAGTAGAAGGATGAAAGTACACCCTCACTATTTTCAGTCACACCCACTTGGAATTCGTTCCGAGATGCCATCAAGGAGTAGTACTACCCTGTTGGGAGCTATGAGGATAAATACATAAAGTGGACCATGCTGCGCCAGGGAAGGGACCAAGATGTGTCGGAGTTTACCAATGTTTTTCATACCCTTAGCATGAAGTTGGGTATCAAGGATTTTGAGAAACATTTGGTACTCAAGTACCATAGTTGCCTACATAGGTACATCTAGGACGAGATGGAGTTCCTGGACATCTCCTCACTCGACATGGCATACCGATACGCTGTCAAGATCGAGCAAAAGTTTAAATAGAAGAAGCGAGACTTTGGATCTGCAAATCCGAAGCAAGGGAAAGGTGCCCCCAAACTATAGAACAAAGGACAAAGCCAAGGTGGGGCGGCCCAGGACAACCCGCCAAAGCCGCAAGCAAAGAATAACACCACGAAGCCAAAGAAGGACACAAGAAAGTGGTGTGAGTTCCATAAGAGCTCCACTCACAACACAAGTGAGTGTCGGGTGAAGCAGTCACTGGTGGCCGAGTTGAAGGCTTCAGAATCAGGTTCATGTTCTGACTCTCAGTCAGAACTTAACAAGGGGAATGACAAAGGGAAGTAAATTATCAATGCGGAGCCCAATGCCACTGTTGCCACCACGAAGATCCAGAGGAGAAGGAGCACCTCTTCCACTCCCAAATGTGGGTAAAGTGTTCCCTGCTACAGTTCATTATCGATAGTAGGAGGCAAAAGAACCTCATTTCAGCAGAGGTCGTGAAGCGATTGGGCTTTGTTGGAATTTCTAAGTTTAACCCGTTAGAAATTCTTCCTGTGCTATCTGATTTATTTCTTCCTACTTGTTCAATTACTTAACAAGTTATTTACCATGTAAACACTGAAAATAAATACAAGCACAATATCAACACATACAGCGAGCAACTAAAAGTAAACAAGCACACAAGTGACACTGTTATTTTTGGACTAATGTCCCCGCAAAAACCCAATGCGGAAAAACCGGTGCAGCTATTCAGAGGGTTCTATTATTATGCAGTTTCAGAATACAACCTGGGTGCCAAAAATGGCTCACCCAACAGAGAATGCCCTCGGCAGTAGTACCTCAGTTGGAGATAGATATTCTAGCTAAATCACCGGATGAACGATCCCACAACAACAATGCAACTTATGTTGCTCTGCATCATTTTGATAGGGACTGCGTCACCCTATCCGGCTCTCCATCTCCTAATCAATCCCACGAAAAATCTCCCAGCGCTGCCTCTAGGCTCTGCATCAGCCTCTGGAGCCTCTGTGTCTCACACGCTGACCCTTCTCTGGCTCTGCGCAACTCCTGGCTGCCTCCACGTGGCCTCTAGCCGGCTCTATGTCAACCTCTCCTGGCTTCTACGTTGATCCTCCTGGTACTCACTCTGCCTCTTTGCTATGTATTCACTAACCCTCAGCTGCAACTCTGATCACTCACTCAATTTCCTTAGCAAACCTTACCCTAGAAAATTGAGTTCTTTATCTCTCTTGGTGTGTCCTCCAACTGACCCTTGTTGATTTGGGGTAGCATCAGATGTGCTCTAGCCACAAAATTTGGTGGAGAGGTTGGGGCACATGAGATCTCCAATACCCAGAAAGGGTTGGGGCAGATTCTAAACAGATCAGGAGATATTATATTAATATGAATCTGTGTTAGAATGGTCCAAAAGGCATGGATCAAGCCAGATCTAATCTTAGCCGTTGATTAAGGACTTAATCTTGGTTGTTGAGATGTCAATAGGAAAAGTATAAGAGGAGGCTTGAGGGTGACTTGGAGAATATACCAGAGTGATCAGTCATTATATTCTCTAGAGCGGGGTTTGCTAAGAGAGATAGAATCAGTGATCAGAGAGCAGTTGAGGGGATTGAGTAGAGAAAGACAGAGAGGCAGAGACAGTGCTGGGATAGCAGCCAGAGAAAGAGAGACGCAGGAGCAGCCAGTGTTCACGCAGGGCCACGCAGAGGCAGCTAAGCGCTGCACAAAGCACCAGGGGGGCCAGCGTAACTGACGCAAAGGCTCAGAGAGCTGACGTAGGGCCTCCTGGGGCTGACGCAGGCCAAGATAGGTTGACGCAGTGCTAGCACTAGGCTAGGAGAGGCTAACGCAGTCCAAATTGGGCAGACGCTAGGGTTTCTGGGGCAGATTGGTGTTGAGTAGCTACAGAAAGGATTATCCAGGGTTTCAACCAATAGATTTGTTACAAACCGAGAGGTATTACTGCTAAGGAAATTCCCTTTTGGGTAGGCTAGTTTTGGCACCCAGATTGTACTCTGATATTGCTTGATAAGAAAACCCTCAGATAGCTGCACCAGTTTTCCCGCATTGGGTTTTTCCGGGGACATTAGTCCAAAAATAATGGTGTCATATGGTGTGTTTGTTCTTGTTTCTTTTAGTTGTCGAACTGTAATATGTTGAGCATGCACTAATGTTTATTTTCAGTGTTTACATTGTAAATAACTTGTTAAGGAAAAATAACAAGTAGGTAGGAATAAATTAGACTAAGTGCATGGAGGGTTTCTAACTAAGTAAACTTAGAAACTTCAACAACTCTCAAGCCTCCTCATATACTTTTCTCATTGGTCCATCAATGGCCGAAATTAAATCTCTAATCAACGACTAAGATTAGATTTGGCTTGATCTATGACTTTTGGACCATTTTAACCTAGTTTTATATTAATACCCATTAATATTTTATTTTTCCTAATTTTAAACTTAGGAACTCCATTAAAAATATTAATTATTTTAATATCTCTCAAACCGGTTAGATTCTGTTCAAACCATTTCTGGGTCTTGGAGATCTCACGTGCTTTAGCCTCTCCACCAAATTTCGTGGCTAGAGCACATCTAATGCTACCCCAAATCAACACTTCCTCTTAGCGAGGACTATGCTCTAGTAATACTCTTCACTAAGTATCACCCTGATCATCCAACATCGGTCCCTGTGTTGATGCTAGGCCTCCCTGCCCAACATCCTCTGCACTGCCACACCCTGTACTGCTACCCATGGCCCTGCCACTGTCATTGCTGCATCTATACGGCAGCTCCCTCTACATCTGTGCTGTCGCCCATGGCCCTCCCACTGCCATTATTGCATCTGCACTGCATCCCCTCTAATCATGTTGAATTGTGCTACTCATAGCACTGTCACTGCTAATCGTTGCACTGCAACTCAGTTACTAAGAAGTAAGTAACTGATCCTCCCAACTCTGACATCTCTGTCAGGCTAGAAACACTCCCGATGTTGAAGCTCCCTCTGTCGTTGACAAGTTCTCGCTCTACTGACCTCTATGTTGCTGCAACAACTCCATGCATCTCGCACGGCTGCCTCACGCTGTCCCAGGGTTCCTACACTGTAGCACTCTCTGTTGCTCCATCTGCATCTGTCTCTACTGACATCCGCTAATCCTACTACTCCTCTTTGAGACTCCCGTAGCAAGGTATAATCCAAGAGGTTGGGTACCTCAAGGATCCCGTCCCACATCGCCAGTAGTCCGTTTGACTATAACTCGATGTCTCCCCACTTCCTCTCAAGTGGCGCATGAGCACTCATGGCACAATCATCATCCTCCTTGACTTCTTTCTCTGCCCTTGCTAGTGCTGCCTTGGTCTCAGAAGCCTTTCATTTGCTCTTCTTCCTTGGACACTAGTTCGCATAGTGACCCAGTTCCGCACAGTGGAAGCACTTGACCTTGGAGAGGTCCTTCTTCCGTTTCTCTTACCTTCTCACAAATGCTAGAGAAACATCCTCCTCTTCTTCTTTCTTGATTCTGACCCCCTTACTGCTACTCCTTGCCTTGGTTAGCCGTCTGATCTCTTCTTGATGAAGAGGCGCCCACAGTTCCTCCCAATCTAAGAAGTTCGACCTGCCCAGTAAGCTCTGGACAAATACCTCCCAGTCCTCTGATACTGCATTTAGTGTGGTCCTCACCAACATCTCCTCATCCGGCGTGGCCCCTATGGAAGTCAATTGGTCCCAGATCTCTGTCAATCGCTCGAGGAAGATATCTATTTGCTCTCCCCTCTGCATCTGGTATGACCACAACTGATTTTCTAGAAGCATCTTCCTCTGCACGGAAGTATGCTGATACAACTTCTTCAGAGCATCCCACATCTCATTTGTCGTGCCCTTCTCAGCAATATGTGGTACCACATGATCCTTGACCCCGTCAAGGATCATGCACTTAGCCCTGGCCATTGCCTCTTCATACTTCTCATTTTCAGTGGGGTCAACTGGTATCGCTATCGTTTCAAGGCAAATTGCTTGATGTGATACCTGTCTAGAATGGTCAAGATCCTGGCCTTCTAGATTATGAAGTTGGAAGCTCCGTCCAGTCTATCTTGATCTCTCATCCCATTCATTGCCATTTTGTTGCTCCTCTTTCGACTCTGTCGAATCTCTCTACTTCCCTCCTCGAAGTCCTCTAATCGACTCCTGTTGAGTCTCTCAACTTCCTGTCTGAAAGTTCTCGGTTTGACTTCCTCTTAGCCTTGATTTCCCTTCTGGAAACCCCTTTGCCAATGTCGAGATGCCCCACTCCGATTGTTTGTGCAACTGCACCATTGATTCGGATTTCTTGGCTAGAAATCCTTGGCAGCAACTCCCTCCACCTTGGTCTTGCCCTGCTAGGTACTATTCTAACCACAGTACCCCACCAACTTCGCTCTGCAACTCACCCACAGCTTCCTATGCCTCAACAATCTGAAGGTCTCAGCCTCTATGCTCTGCGCAATCCCAGCACTAGCAAAATCTGCACCTCCTGGCCATAGTGTCAATCCTTCTTGACTGAGAAAGATGACTGGCACTGCGTAGGTTAGGTCTACTCCTCTCTGCCTCAGTGTTGATCCTCCTCCTGGCTCGAAATGATGATGTAGGTTCTCTACGTCACCCCTTCCTTGTTGCTTTCTGCTAGGAAAAACTTCTGTCACTCGGGTCTGCTACTGCTGCTCTGCTCGGTTGATGCCTTCAATTATCCTCTAATCTCCAACCACCCTTTGATACCATGTTGGAATTTCTAAGTTTAACACGTTAGAAATTCTTCCTGTGCTATCTAATTTATTTCTTCCTACTTGTTCAATTACTTAACAAGTTATTTACCATGTAAATATTGAAAATAAATACAAGCACAATATCAACACATACAGACCAGCGACTGAAAGTAAACAAGCACACAAGTGACACCATTATTTTTGGACTAATGTCCCTGGAAAAACTTAATGCGGGAAAATTGGTGCAGCGATTTAGAGGGTTTTATTATTATGTAGTTTCAGAATACAACCTGGGTGCTAGAAATGGCTCACCCAACAGAGAATGCCCTCAGCAGTAGTACCTCTCAGTCGTAGACAAATATTCTGGCTAAATCACTGGATGAACGATCCCACAACAACAATGCAGCTTTGTTGCTCTGCGTCACTCTGATAGGGACTGTTGCACCCTATCCAGCTCTCCAACTCTCAATCTGTCCCACAAAAAATCTCCCAGCGCTGCCTCTAGGCTCTGCGTCAGCCTCTCTGGCCCAGTGACAGCCTCTCTGGTCCAGCATCAGCCTCTTTGGGCTCTGCGTCACACGCTGGCCCTTCTCTAGCTTTGTGCAACTCTTGGCTGCGTGTGAATGGCCTTTGGCTGCCTATGCATGGCCTCTAGTTGGCTCTACGTCAACCTCTCCCGGCTTCTGCGCTGATCATCCCAGTACTCACACTACCTCTATGCTATGTATTCACTGCGCCTCAGCTACAAGTCTGATCACTCACTCAATTTCCTCAACAAACCCTGCCCCAGAAAATCGAGTTCTTGATCTCTCTTGGTATGTCCTCCAACTAACTCTCAAGCCTCCTATTATACTTTTCTCATTGGTCCATCAACGGCCGAGATTAAATCTTTAATCAACGGCTAAGATTAGATTTGGCTTGATCCATGACTTTTGGACCATTCTAATCCAATTTTATATTAATACCCATTAATATTTTATTTTTCCTAAGTTTAGACTTAGGAACTCCATTAAAACTATTAATTATTTTAATATCTCTCAAACCGGTTAGATTCTGCTAAAACCATTTCTGGGTCTTGGAGATCTCGTGTACTTTAGCCTTTCCACCAATTTTCATGGCTAGAGCACATCTGATCCTACCCCAAATTAACAGGCTTACTGACCACAGCACACCCACAACCGCACACCATCGGGTGGCTTCACCAAGAACAAGATCTTCGCATGAGCCAGCAGTGCCACCTTCCATACAACATCAAGCCCTTCACTGATGAGGTATTATGTGACATTACTGCCCTTGATGTTTGTGATGTCTTATTAGGCCAACCATACTTGTGGAAGCAACATGTTGTGTATGAGTCAAAGCCTTGCATTGTTATTATTACCTTGGGAAATACGTTGTATAGGATACCGGAGGTAGCACTACCTACTACCATCTCTTTGGTTACTGCCAAACAATGCAGTTAACTCATTTCCAAAACCGGGAAATTTGTTTTCCTAATGATATGCCGTCAGGGAAAGAAGAAAACAATGGCCACGACCTCCAGACAGGGCCCCTCCACATGACAACAATAGATGGACAAGGTCGTGGAGGAGTACGAATACATCTTCACCTCCCCCGCAGGGGTGCCTCTGCACTGTCAGGTCAAGCACTCCATCGATCTAACTCCCGGTGCTTTGTTTCCCAATGGACCAATCTATCAGCGATCCGTTCTGGATAACGACGAAATCAAGAGGCAGATTTAGGCGCTGTTGCAGAAAGGTTACATCCAGCCGAGTTCATCGCCCTTTGGGAGCCCGATCGTGTTTAGGGACTTGGAGACTCTGTCTTAACTATCGAGCGCTGAACAAGATCACTGTCCAGAATAGGTACCCGATCCCACGAATTGAAGACCTTGTGGACCAACTCAACGGGGCAAAATATTTCAGCAAGATCGACTTGAAGTTTGGATATCACCAAGTACCAATCAAACCCTCCGATGTGTGGAACACTTCCTTCAAAGCCAATGAGGGCCTTTTCGAATGGTTGGTTATGCCTTTTGGTTTGATGAATGCTCCTACAACTTTCATGAGGTTGATGGATGACATCTTGCGGCCATTCACCAACTCATTTTTTAGTGGTATACTTGGATGACATCCTGATCTTCAGCCAAAGTTGGGAAGAGAACCTCCACCACATCCGATGGGTTCTCCAAACACTGCGGCAACATAAGATGTGTGCTAATTTGGAGAAATGCACTTTTGGCATGACCCAGGTTCAGTACCCGAGATACATTATTGATGAATGGGAGGTGCATGTGGATCCAACCAAGATCCAAGTCATTTGGGATTGGCCAGCCCCAACCACTCTAACAGAGCTCTACAGCTTTCTGGGTCTTGCCAGTTTCTACCGCAGATTCGTGTTGGGGTTCTCTCATATCATTTGGCCCTTGAGTGACGTCACCAAGGGAGGAGCGAAAGCAAAATTCTTTTGGTCTGAATCTCAATAGAAGGCATTCGCAGAGTTGAAACATCGTCTCTGCTCTGCACTAGTGCTCATATTACCAGACTTGCAACAACTATTTGAGATCGAGACAAATGCCTCTGACTATGCTATTGGGGCGGTCCTTACTCAATAGGGTCATCCAGTGGCATATCACAATGAGACACTTTCAAACACAGTCCGGAAGTATCCCACTTATAAGAAAGAGATGTATTCCATTGTGCAAGCTTGCCAACAATGGAAACATTACATTTTGGAGAAGGAAATGATCATCCACAGACCATCGAACCTTGCAGTTCATACAGACGCAAGGGAAGTTGCAGAATGATTGCCATCAAAAGTGGTCGACATACTTGCAACAATTCCATTTGAATATCAAGTACAAGAAGGGCAGCACCAATAATGTTGCATACTGCCTTAGTCGATCATCGATCATGGCATTAACCACCGTTCTCAACTCTTGTTGGCACAAGACTTCTGATTGGCCACTTCTCTACAAAAGCAACCTAGATTTCAGCCACACATACCAGATGCTCTTAGAGGGTCAGTGAGTTCCAGATTTTCACCTCCAGGATGCCCTGTTATGCCACCTGGGACACCTTTGTGTTCCTTCAAGCGAGCTTGCCAAGATGATTTGGGAAGCGCACTACAATTGGGCCGCTAGGCATTTCGGGGTCAAGAAAACAATGGTGGTACTGCAGAAGTATTTCTATTGGCCGAATCTTTGACAGGATGTTGGAAAGTACATAAGATCTTGCACTACGTGCGCCATTGCCAAACCAACCATCAAGAAGCAAGGCCTTTATACTTCGCTGCCTACCCCTAGTCGACCTTGGGAATCCATCTCCATGGATTGCATGTCGAGCCTTCCCTCTACTAAGCATGGCAACCACTGTGTTTTCGTTGTCGTCGACAGATTCTCGAAGATGGCCATTATGGTGGCCTGCAAGAAGAATATCACAGCGGAAGCCACTGCTAAACTCTTTTTTGAACGAGTGTGGATACACTTTGGGATCCCATAGTATATCATCTCAGATCGGGACAACAGGTTCCTCAATACATTTTGGTCCAGCCTTTGGTCAATGTTGGACTCCAAGCTCACTAAGTCCACAGTTTTCCATCTCCAAACTGATGGCCAGATAAAGGTCATCAATAGTATGATCGTACACATTCTGCGCATGTACAACTCAAAGCATCCACGCACATGGGATGAGAGCCTCCCCTATGTCCAACACAACTATAATCGGGCTCTCCACAGCTCGACTAGCCACAACCCTTTTCAGGTGGGCTTGGGATTCTAGCCGTTATGTCCCATTGATGTGGCCATACCATTTACAGCTACTCAGGCAGATTCGACTCATGTCCAATACGAAGTCGACAAGGCAAACAACTTCATTGAGCACATTCAGCACATCTACCAATAGGTCCACGATATTCTAGAGAAGTCAAATGCCAAGTACAAGCAGTGACATGATCAACATCGAGTGCCACACAAGTTTTAGGTGGGCGACAAAGTCTAGTTGCATTTGCAGAAGGAACTCCTTACCGAAACCTATCGGAAAGAGTACTCCGATATGGTCCTTACACCATTACCAAGTTTGTGGGAGACAATGCATTTGAGCTCAACATTCCCCCATTCCTTGGCTTGCACCCAGTGTTCAATGTGGACCGCCTTTGACCATACTTCCCACCATTGCTGGACACATCAGAGATTGCAGCACAGCTCACACCTACAGATTTAAATCCAGACTACATGGAACAAACCACCACTGATCAAACCATGGACACACAGATCAAGAACACCCAACAACAAAGAATTCAACTATATCGAGTTATCAAAGCAGGCCCACTCCTTGACCAGAGCAGGTAGCTCACTAGGGACCAAGTTCAACAGAAGTTTCCTCATCTCATGGAGGAACTCAATGCAATGGGGACCATTGCTTCCTAAGAGGGGAGGAATGATCCAGGTGGATATTGGTGGCCACCCACCTATTCCACTTAGGCCCCCACCATTGTTTTTTTCAATTTTTTAGTTTCTTTAATTGTATCACAGTTTACTATTTTTGGCAGTTTTTTGGATCCTGAACTTCTGGAGTCGTTTTGAGGCCCTAAACGACGTTTTTTGGGAAAATCACAGTTGGCCAATACGAGTTTCAATTTAGTATTTGTTGTCAGCGGTTGTAGTCCTTGGATGAATATTTCTAACGAGGTATCATATGTGTCAAACATAGATCGTATGCCAAAGTTACGACCCTGGGAAGTTGATGTACCAATTTACCCCAACGGGGCCCATAGTTTGGTGTTTCATCTCCTAGGGTTAGGTTTTTGGATGTTTGGGGTTTTCCATTGCTTCTCAATAATAAATAGGCCCTCAAACCTCATTTTAACACAATTTAGAGGCATGTAGCCGCCACATCTCTTCTCAGAGATAAGCTACCATCACCTAAGCTAGTCTTATTTCCATTATGTTTGTAAGCATATTTCAGTGTTTGATATTAATGAAATGAAGTGTTATTTCTGTTGCATCTCTGTATTTGTGGTTATATTTGTAATTTTTTGCATTCTTGTTTAAATCTGGATCAGTTATTGGAGTAGCCCTCAACCCATGGAACTAGTGCAATTGGTACTCAATAGTGTCTCAAAGGAGTGGCAGGTCTTTGTCCAAAGCATATTGGGCAAAGATAAGCTATCAGGCTGATATAGAATGTGGGTCGTTTTGCAGCGGAGTTGAGATGAGCGCTATTAAAGAGCTCCATCAGTGGCAGCAACAACGGATCGAAGATGGTGGAGGAAGAGAATGTGGCCCTCGCATCAAAGGGTCCCAGTCAAGGGCAGACGAAGAAGAAGAAGAAGGACCTATCAAAGGTCAAGTGCTTCAAGTGTGGTGCTCAGTCACTATAGTACCCAGTGTCCTCTTAGGAAGAAGGACAAGGAGGATAATGAGGACCAGCAGGTAGAGGAAAATTTCGCTATGTATGTTGATATACCTCCAGGAGTGAGGTGGGGTGACTTGCTGTTGTAGCCCCAGAGTGCTACAGATGGGCAAGATCCTTCAGGAATCCACCTCATGGATCATCACCTAGCTACAAGGGCCCACAGTATTCAGTAGCAAGATGGATCAGTGGCAGTTGATGTAGTCAGCACCATAGTAACAGTTGCAAACTAGTAGTAGTGAAATGCTGAGGAGCGCAGTGCAGAGTCAGCAGTAATGTAGACCCTTTAGCGACAACACAGATGCTAGTAGCAGTCAAAGACTCGAGAGACAGATGCATCATACTAAACATAGTTGATTCAGTATTTTGGATGTTTTTCAGTTGCAGCAGCAACATATAAGGAGTTGTAGTGTAGATGTAGTGTTGGCAGCAGTACAATAGGGTCAACAGCAGCACAGATGCAATGTATATCAGAGTTGCGCAATGGTTGTGTTGATTTTTGGTAGCATCGGATGTTCCCTAGCCACAAAATTTCGTGGAGAGGTTGGGGCACATGAGATCTCCAATACCCAGAAAGGGTTTGGGCAGATTCTAAACAGATCAGGAGATATTAAAATAATTAATATTTTTAATGGAGTCCCTAAGTCTAAACTTAGGGAAAATAAAATATTAATATGAATCTGTGTTAGAATGGTCCAAAAGACTTGGATCAAGCCAGATCTAATCTTAGTAGTTGATTAAGGACTTAATCTCGGCCGTTGATTTATCAACGAGAAAAGTATAAGAGGAGGCTTGAGGGTCACTTGGAGGATACATTGAGGGAGGCCAATCAGTTCAATTTCTAGAGTGGGGTTTGCTGAGAAATTGAACCAGTGGTCTGGAGAGCAGTTAGGAGGCAGCAAGTACGGAACAAAGGGACGAGAGATTAGCGTAGAAGAGGCAGATGCAGAGCCAAAGGAAGCCACGCAGAGGCAGCAGAAACTGCGCAGAGCCAAAAGGGCCTGCATCATCCATGCAGAGGCTATAGGAGTGATGCAAAAGCCCAGAGAGGCTGTGCAGAGGGTTTCAGGCTATAGTAGAGGTTAGTAGGGCCTACGCTAGGTTTAGGAAAGTGCTGGAAGTTTGTCTATCTGTGGGTAACCCAGTTTGGCACCTTGTTGTACAAGAAAATTGTTGAATAATAAGATCCTCCCTTGCTGCACCAGTTTTCTCACATTGGGTTTTTCCGGGGACATTAGTCCAAAATAACTGTGTCAATGTGTGCATATTTTTGTTTCTGTATTACAATGTGATATCTACAACAGTATTTAGTTTAATGTTTGTTGAAGTAATTTCATGAATAACTTATGATGAAATAAGTAGGAAAAGTAAATTAGTTGTTGCAGTGATAGAATTTTCACATGGTATGAGAGCAAGTAATCACAGATAGAAAGGGAAAATCAGTTATGGGTCGAGACCATGATGCAGAGGCATCCACCTCAAGGGACTCACGCAAACTTTCAGAAGATTGCACAAGAGAGAGAGATTTTGATTTCTCTATGTTGGCTTCTTGGTTGGAAGAAGAAATGGTGTGCATGACTAGTGCTACATCATCAAAAGTATGGTATATAGACAGTGGAGTCTCGTGGCATATGACGGGAATCAGGGAGTGTTTCTCAGAATATTGAGAAGAGAAGATGAACTTTTAGATCACCATGGGGAAGAAGGAAAAATGTACTCCTGTAGGAAAGGGTACCATAATTTTTAAGACAGAATCGGGAGAGCAGTTCCGTGCCACAAATGTGCTGCATGTGCCAGGATTTGGGATGAACTTACTTTCTGTGCCACAACTACAAGGCAAGGGATATGATGTCTACTTCATCAAGGAAAAGGTATATGTCAAACCCCCAAGCTGGACAAAAAAAGTGCAAATCGAGATAAAAAATAATCGGTTGTACAGATTACAACTAGAATCTCCAATGGCACTAATAGGTAGTCATGGGGACAAATACTTGAACGGACTATGGCACAGAAGGATGGGTCACTTGCACCATGGAGCTTTGAGAATTCTCAGGAGCACTGTAACAGGAGTTCCGGATCTAAGTACGGAACAAGATGATGTATGCAGGGGATGTGCTCTAGGAAAGTATGCCAAGGCGCGTTTCCTAGGAGCAACCACAGGGCCAAGAGTGTACTAGGATTGATACACTCAGATATCTACGGACTTATGTCTGTCAAAGCTCTCAGCGATGCCGAGTATTTCCTTACTTTCATTGATGACCACTCGAGGAAAACTTGGATCTATCTTTTGAAAACCAAGGATAAGGTTTTCTGTCGATTCAAAGAGTTCAAGGCTCTAGTGGAGAATCTGATAGGTAAGAAAATAAAAGTCTTGCACTCAAATAATGGTGGAGAATATGTCGATAAGGACTTCATTGATTTTTGTGCTAAAGAGGGCATCAGAAGAGAGTGGACAGCTCCCTACAATCCAGAGCAGAATGGGGTGGCAGAAAGGAAAAACAGGACTATTGTAGAAGTAGCTAGGGCCATGTTGTATGATGAGGATATGCCAAAATTCTTGTGGGCGGAAGCATGCAACACAACTGTCTACGTTCAGAACAAGACTCCTCATCGAGCATTGGGCAAGATTACTCCAGAGAAAGTCTTCACTAGGAAGACACCTGAAGTTAATCATTTCAGGATATTTGGGAGTTTGGCATATTGTCACATACCCGAAGAAAAGAGGAAGACGCTGGATCAGATTGCAGAAAAGGGGCATTTGGCAGGATATAGCGAGAATGCTAAGTCATACAAGATCTATCTTCCAATGAGCAGGAAGGTAATAGTAAAACGAGATGTACAGTTCATGGACAACAGAGCTTTCATAAGATCTCACGAAATGCCTTCCAAGGAGTAGTCGAAAGAGGATCTGTTGGTCATGCCTCTTCAACCAACAGAAGTGAAAAATCCTTCCTCAGATCAAGAAGATTCTCAGGATGAGGAAGAGGAGCAAACAGAAGCACCTATTGGCAGAGGAAAAACCAACAGGGAACTTCGTCAGATTTTGCGTGATGCAGAGAACTTCATCGGAGAGCCAAGGAATAGAAAAGGGAGTGAAAACAGCGAGACAGGTATCAGGGATTAGTAGCTCAGGATGGAGAGCCTGCCAGCTTCAAGGAGGCAGCGCAGCATCAGGTCTGGCTAGATGTGATGGTGGAGTATAACTGCATAATGGTAAATGATGTCTGAGAGGTGGTGTCAAGGCCTCAAGACAGATCTGTGGTAGGTTCAAGATGGATCTATAAGATCAAATATGCTGTGGACAGCAGTATTGAAAAATACAAGGCCAAGTTTGTGGCTAAGGGGTATGCTCAAAAGAAAGGGATTGAATATGAGGAAACCTTCGCCCCAGTAGCCAGGTATACATCTATTAGGACTGTGATATCTCTTGTAGCCCAGATGGGATGGGAGATCCATCAGATGGATGTCAAGACAACATTTCTGAACGAGGTAATAGAAGAAGAAGTATACATTGAACAAGCAGAGGGCTTTGAAACTCATGAGAAGAAGTCTCATGTATGCAAACTGAAAAAAGCCTTTTATGGGCTGAAGTAGACACAAGAGCGTGGTATGGTCGAACAAATGGCTACTTGTAGAAGATGGGGTTTGTCAAGAGTGACGCGGACCCGAATCTCTACTATCTGATCGTAGAGAGCGAGCCACTTATCTTAGTATTATATGTGAATGATCTCTTCCTGACAAGATCATCCAGACTCATTGAAGACTGCAAGAAGAATCTAGCCACAGAGTTCGATATGAAGGACCTGGGACAAATGCACTATTTTCTAGGGTTGGAAGTTTGGCAAAAGAAAGGAGAAATCTTCCTTGGGCAAGGAAGGTATGCTACAGAAATTCTGGAAAGGTTTGGGATGGGAGACTGTAGACCTATGGCTACGCCAATGATCACCAATTGGAAGATGATTGATGCATCCGAAGACAAGGATGTCAATCCCACCCTATACCGACAGCTCATAGGGTCCCTGAGGTATCTAGTCAATACCAAGCCAGATATTTGCCACATTGTACACCCTTAGTCAGTTTATGGTGGAACCAAAGAGGGCTCACTGGGCAGCAGCCAAGCACGTTCTCAGATATTTACAGGGAACAATTGATTATGGGCTCTTGTACAGCAAAGGGAAGGATATCAGGGTGAGTGGATTTACTGATGCAGATTGTGCAAGAAATTCAGTGGATTGGAAAAGTACCTCTGGGTACTGTGTCAACATTGGATCAAGAATAACCTCCTGGTGCAGGAGGAAACAGAAGTCCGTGGTTCTAAGCTCGTCTAAGGCAAAATATATGGCAGCAAGCACAACTTTGTGTGAAGCCATATGGCTTAGAAATCTGTTGGTAAACCTATTCAGAAGAAATATGGAGGCGACCAAGATCATGTGTGATAATCAGAGTTGCATCAAACTCTCTGACAATCCAGTATTTCATGATAGATCACGGCATATTGATATCCAGTGTCACTTTGCCAAAGATTGTGTCCAACGTGGAACTGTACAGTTGAGCTACACTCCTACAGGGGAACAAGTGGCAGATATCCTCACCAAGGCCCTTGGAAAGTCAAAATTTGACTACTTCAGGGAAAAGATGGGGATGGTAAAGAACCCCTTTCAGAAGTAGTGTGTCAGCAGCACGAATGAAGAGGGAGTTGCAGTGCAGATGCAATGTTGGGAGAAAGGACCAACAACAACATAGATCCAGTGGGAGTTGTAGTGCAGATGCAGTGTTGAGAGAAAGGACCAACAACAGTACAGATGCAGAAGAAGGTGTAGTGCAGATGCAGTGCTGGGAGAAAGGACCAGCTGCAGCACAGATGCAAAGCAAGTTGTCGTACAGATGTTGCAGTGGCAGTGGCAGAACCATGGGCAGCAGTACAGGATGCAACAGTGCAAAGGATGTTGGGCAGGGAAGCCTGGCATCAACATAAGGACCGATGATTAGAGTAATACTCAATAAGGAGTATTTCTAGAGCACAGTCCTCACTAAGAGGGAGTGTTGATTTGGGGCACATGAGATCTCCAATACCCAGAAAGGGTTTGGGCAGATTCTAAACAAATCAAGAGATATTAAAATAATTAATATTTTTAATGGAGTCCCTAAGTCTAAACTTAGGGAAAATAAAATATTAATGTGTATTAATATGAATCTGTGTTAGAATGGTCCAAAAGACATGGATCAAGCTAGATTTAATCTTAGTTATTGATTAGGGACTTAATCTCGGCTGTTGATTTATCAACGAGAAAAGTATAAGAGGAGGCTTGAGGATCACTTGGAGGATACACTGAGGCAGACGAGTCAGTTCAATTTCTAGAACGGGATTTACTGAGAAATTGAACCAGTGGTCTGTAGAGCAGTCAAGAGGCAACAAGTATGGAATAGACAGATGGGAGATCAGCGCAGAAGAGGCAGACACAGAGCCAGAGGTAGCAGACACTACGCAGAGCCAGAAGGGCCCGCATCATCCACGCAGAGGCTGCAGGACTGACGCAGAAGCCCAGAGAGGCTGCGCAGAGCCTCAGTACGCTGACACAGAGGGTTTCAGGGTGTAGCAGAGGTTAGTAAGGCCTACGTTGGGTTTAGGAAAGTGCTCGAAGTTTGTCTATCTTTGGGTAAGCCAGTTTGGCACCCTGTTGTACAAGAAAATTGCTGAGTAATAAAATCCTCCCTTGTTGCACCGGTTTTCCCACATTGGGTTTTACTAGGGACATTAGTCCAAAATAACTGTCAATATGTGCATATTTTTGTTTTTGTATTACGATGTGATATCTGCAACAATATTTATTTTAATGTTTGTTGAAGTAATTTCATGAATAACTTAGGATGAAATAAGTAGGAAAAGTAAATCAGTTGTTGTAGTGATAGAATTTTCACAGGTTGGTGGGTAGCAGTGCCAAACATCAATAGCATGACAAGTAATGATACAAAGACAGGGTGTTGTGGTAGGATGTGCAGCACTAGAACACGTTCCTCGCTAAGAGGGAGTGTTAGTTTTTGTAGCATCAGATATGTTCTAATCACAAGATTTGGTGGAGAGACTAGAATACATGAGATCTCCAAAACCTAGAAATCTTTTCTGGAAATTCCACCTAGAAATGACTTAATTAGATTATTAACCAGTTTTTAAATATTTCCTAAGTCTAAACTTGGGGAATATGGTTAATTAATCAGTATTAATTAATTCAAGTCAAGAATCATCTCGAAACTCACATGAATCGATTCGAAGATGATCCTAGCCATTGATTCAGTTTAATCTTGGTTGTTGGTGCTCCAACAGAGGATTATAAGAGGAGATTGATGTGGTGATGGAGAAATCACTTGAGACACTTGAGAAGTTTGATTTCTTGTCATATTGATTTCCAGAGTAGCAACAATCAGTTGCCAGAGAGAAATAAAGATCGAAGCAGTGTGAGAGGGGTAGAGATAGTGACGTTGAAGGAAGTATTCCAGATCCAGTGAGTGCATTTACATAGAGAGGCAAAATAGCCACAGTGAAGCTTGTTAGTTTTTGTAGCATCGAATGTGTTCTAGCTTTGAAATTTTGCGGAGAGGCTAGAATGCATGAGATATCCAAAACCCAGAAATTGTTTCTGGAAATTTCGCCTAGAAATGACATTAATTAGATAATTAGTCAGTTTTTAAATATTTCCGAAGTCTAAACTTAGGGAATATGACTAATTAATCATAATTAATTAAGTTAAGGTGTGAATGTTCCAGAAACTCACACGGATTGACTTCTAGTTAATCTTAGACATCGATTAAGATCTAATTTGGTTGTTGAAGTCTCAATAGAGGATTATAAGAAGAATTCGATGGGGCTTGGAGAAATCACTTTAGCAGTTTGATTTCATGAACAGATTGATTTCCTGAGTAACAGCAGTCAGTTGTCGGAAAGAGAGAAAGTGAGATCGAAGTAGTGAGAGAGGGACAAGGACAATGAAGCCGGAGCAAGGATTGCAATTCCGGTGAGTGCATTTGCAGAGAGGGCAGTGAGCCACAGTAAGGCTAACGCAGAACAACGCAGTAGCCTCTAGAGGCAATTTCGAATATGCTAGGGAATAACAGAGTTTTAGTGTCAGAAGTTGGGCAGAGGTTTTGAAGGCCAGGAAAGACATTTTCCCAGACAACAACAAACCAAATGGCTTGAGGAGAAGTTGGTTCGAGCTAAGTGTAGAAGTGACTGCGCTAGGGTGACATAGTGGCTGCACAAAGCTAGTGTGGACAGCTCAATTTGAGCTGAGGTCAAAGCCTAGATCTTCCAGTGGAGTGAATAAATTTCCTCACTAGATTTTTCTTGCCAGTATTTCTCTGTAGGATTACTAGTTTCGGCATCCAATTGTACTTAAATTATTTCACTGTTGCATAATAATAAATCCCTCAGCGGTTGCACCGGTTTTCCCAAGTTGGGTTTTTCTGGGGACATTAGTCCAAAAATAACTATGCCATTTTATGTGTGTGTGCTAACATTTCTTCCAGCATTTATTTCTTCTGCAATTTATTTGTGTAGGTTGCAGTGTGATTGGTTCAATATTCGTTGTAGCAAACAATAAATAAATTGTTAAAAATTAATTTAACAATTAGGAGAATTATTTCCAGCTGCTGCAATAGGATTCGGGTTTCCGAATTTTCACATGGTATCAAAGCATAGATGATCAAATGGAGAGCTCAATAGCGAACAAAGAAGGCTTTTCACTGTTCATTGAGGCATAGCAGATCGAAACCCTAGAGGCAACGCAATCACCTTGGCCAAGAGGTCGAATTTCTTGAAGCAAATCGATTTTTCTGAGGGACAGAAAAATTCGATCTCTCCAAATCTAGGGATTCCAGAGGTAGAGAGAGCCGACAATATTTTTTCTACAGAGCAAATCTCTAGGTAGACGTAGTAATTTTGTAGTAGTTTGCTAGAGAACTAAGTTGCAAGAAACGTAGGGCAAGGGGGCATTTCCGTACGGAAACGAGTACTAAACGCTGAAATGCATGTGGTACGGCCTTGAAACGCGTTTCAAGCCATACTGCCACGTTTCACGAAACTGAAACGTTGCCAGTACGGCCTGAAACGCATTTCAGGGCCATACGACTCACATTTCAGCGTTTTACTTCTTTTTTTTTAATTTAATTTGTTTTCTAATTTATTTTTAGGTTATCCTAGTGACTTCTAGTTGCTTCTAGATGCCTGTCTAAAGTTATAAAAGTGAACTTTTGCCCTAGTGTTAATATGCAGTTCATCAGGAAGTTTGAGGCATATGCAGTTCATGGTAGTGTTAAAAATTAAATTCTTAAAGTAAAAGTGATATTCTCCTTTATTTTTCATTTTCATCCTTTTACTTAAATTTTTAACATTACCATGAAATGACTCAAGATGTTTGAGAGTGGTTTCGCCCTCACTGGATTTCATATGGAGAAAGTAGAATTTTAGATCTCACTCAAAATCCAACAGACTTATCTGTTTTTCAGGTTTTCAGGATTGGGGGGATTGCAATGTTTCCATTGGATTTTATCATGTACTAGGGTATGGAACTTGTATTTAATCAAGAGAACCAAGCCCTTTATGCAGGGGAGACTCCCAATAATCAAGAGCATGTAGGGTACTAGGGTATTAAACTTGTATTTAATCAAGAGCATTAAACTTGTATTTAATCAAGAGCATTAAGGTCATTCGACTATGTAGGAGGAGACTCCCAATCTAGCATGAGACAAGAAACTAGAAATTTCTCGTGGCTGATTTTGGATATTTCTATTTTCATTATGTGATCATTCATGAGTAAATGTGATGTAAATTTAGAGACTTATAGTTTATGCATTGACAATTGACAATTTTATCATAATGTAATAAATTAGAATGTATCATAGATGCTTTATGATGGCACATATTTCTTAAATTTCGATATACATATATTATATATATATATATATATATATATATATATATATATTCGCGTTTCCCCGTTTCCAAAATTTAGGGAGGTCGTGTTTCGTATCACTTCCCGTTTCAGAAACTCGTACTCGTTTCGTGCAACCTAGCTAGAGAAGAACTAGCATCGGGTGGAAGAAGAGCACACACGGAGGGAAAATTTTCCTCGGGGAACTTCTAGTCTCAGGAAGTTCAATTTCCCTTACAGATCAACAATCGTTGTGAGCATAGTTTCTTACTCTAGAAAGGAGTGCAAATAGCCTAGTAGCAATTAAGCAAAAGGGAAGAGGAGATTTTTGACATTGTTTGAGATGGCCACTGCTGGACTTCGAGATCAAGACAGGTTGGATGGTGCTTCCAAATTTTTCATCTAGAAGGCAAGGATGTCTTTCCTTCTAGATGAATACAGCCTGAAGCCTTTAATAGATGTAGTGGTAGCCATCCCCATGGATGCAGATCAGCTGAAGGATTACAGAAAGGAGATGGCGTGGGAAAACAGGTTGATCCTTGATGGTGTTCGGGATCACACTGAATCACACGTAGCGGCCAAGGGAACGACCAAAGAAATGTGGGATACACTTTCCACGCTGTACTAGGGCACTTCCGAGCAACGAAAAATGTACTTAGAGGAGAAGTTGAAATGCACCAAGATGTAGAAAGGGGAATGTATATACCCCTTCCTCACCAGGATTTAAGAGATCCGGGACTAGCTTGCAGTTGTTTGGGCAGCACCTCAACCCACAGAGTTAGCGTGATTGGCACTCAACAGTGTCTCTGAGGAGTGGCAAGTATTTGTCCAAAGTATCTTGGGCAGAGACACCTTGCCAAGGTGGGACGGGATGTGGGCTAATTTGCAACAGGAGGAGTTGAGACGAGACCTAGTGAAGAGCTCCATCAGTGGCAGCAGCAACGGATCGAAGCAAGTGAAGGAGGAGGAGAATGTGGCCCTCGCATAGAAGGGTCCCAGTCAAGGGCAGGGGGAGCAACCTAAGAAGAAGGACCTGTCAAAGGTCAAGTGCTTCAGATGTTGTGAACTTAGCCACTACAGTACCCAGTTTCCTCTTAGGAAGAAGGACAAAGAGGAGAAGCAAGACCAGCAGGCAGCATCAACAAAGATCAATAAGCTGTCCTCCAGGCTGGAGGAAGACTTTGCTATGTTTGCTAACAAATCTCCAAGAGTGAGGTGAGGAGATTTAGTTTTGTAGCCCCAGAGTGCTAGAAATGTGGAGGATTCTTGAGGAGGTCCACCTCTTGAATCAATACATTGCTACAGGTGCCCACAATATTTCAATAGCAGGATGGATCAATGGCAATAGATGCAGTTAGATGCCAGAGTGATAGATGTAGAGTCTAGTTGCAATCAAATGTCGAGGAGTGCAGTGCAGGTGGCACAATGCAAAGTCAACGACAGTTCAAATACCTCAGTGACAACGCAGATGCTAACAACAGTCAGAGACTTGGGAGACAGATGCATCATACTGATCACAGTTGATTCAGTATTTAGGATACTTTTCAGTTGCAATAGCAACAGATGGAGAGGGAGTTGCAGTGCAGATGTAGTGTTGGCAGCAATTCAGCAGAGCCAGCAACAACGCAAATGCAGCACATATTAGTGTTGCGCAGTAGTTGGTGGGCAACAACAGCCAGACTTTAGTAGCATAATAGGAGATGATGCAAAGACAGGGTGTTGCTACAGGAGGCAGCAACTCGAGAACACATTCCTCACTAAGAGGGAGTGTTAGTTTGTGTAGCATCGGATGTGTTCTAGCCTTGAAATTTTGTGGAGAAGCTAAAATGAATGAGATCTCCAAAACCCAGAAATCGTTTCTGGAAATTCTGCCTAGAAATGACTTCATTAGATTATTAGTCAGTTTTTAAATATTTCCTAAGTCTAAACTTAGGGAATATGACTAATTAATCATAATTAATTAAGTTAAGGTGTGAATGTTCTAGAAACTCACACAGGTCGATTTCTAGTTAATCCTAGCCATCGATTAAGATCTAATCTTGGTTGTTGAAGTCTCAACGGAGGATTATAAGAAGAAGTCAATGGGGCTTGGAGAAATCACTTTAGCAATTCAATTTCATGAGTAGATCGATTTCCTGAGTAGCAATAATTAGTTGCCAGAGAGAGCAAGTGAGATCAAAGCAGTGAGAGGGGCAGGGACAATGAAATCGGAGGAAGGATTCCAGTTCCAGTGAGTGCATTTGCAAAGAGGCAAGTGAGCCATAGTGAACGCTGACGCAGAGCAGTGCAGTAGCCTCTAGAGGCAATTTCGACTCTGCTGGGGAATAACAAAGTTTCAATGCCAGAAGTTGGGCAGAGGTTCCGGAGGCCAAGAGAGACATTTTCCCTAACAACAGCAAACTAGACGGCTTGAGGAGAAGTTGGTTCGAGTTGAGTGCAAAAGTGACTGCGCTAGGGTGACGCAATAACTACGCATAGCCAGTTTGGACGGCTCAATTTGAGCTGAGTTCAGAGCTTGGATTTGCCAATGGAGTGAGCAAATTTCCTCACTAGATTTTTCTTGCTAGTATTTCTCTGTAGGATTTCCAATTTTGACGTCTAGTTGTACTCATATTATTTCACTGCTGCATAATAATAAAACCCTTAGGTGCTGCACCAATTTCCCCAAGTTGGGTTTTTCCAGGGACATTAGTCCAAAAATAACTGTCATTTTATGTGTGTGCTAGCATTTCTTCCAGCATTTATTTCTTTTGCAGTTTATTTGTGTATGTTGCAGTGTGATTGATTCAATATTCGCTGTAGCAAACAGTAAATAAATTGTTAAAAAATAATTTAACAATTAGGAGAATTATTTCCAGTAGCTGCAATAGGATTTGGGTTTCCGAATTTTCACAACGCTGACACAAGGGCAGCGCAGCAGCATCTAGAGGCAAGTTCGATTTTATGAGAGGGAGAGACATCTTCAATCCCAGAGGCCATGAAGAAGTCCTAGAGTGGGACAAGCATCTTTCCAGCCAACAGAAGGTAGAACAACTTCACCAGACACCTGTTAGAGGCTTGACATCCAACAGGTTGCGCAAAGCAGCACAAAGGCTGACGTAGAGGGTCAGAGGGCTAAGTTTCTGAAGGCAAGTTGTGCTGAGAGTTTGCCTGTGGGGTGAGGAAAATTCCTCACTAGATTTTTGCTAGTATTTTTCTCTGTAGAATTGCCAGATTTCGGCATCTAGTTCTACTCAAAATTTCTCACTACTGCTTAATAATAAAACCCTTAGTTGCTGCACTAGTTTTCCCAAGTTTGGTTTTTCCGAGGACTTTTGTCCAAAAATAATTGTGTTATTCTTATGTGTGTGCTAGCATTTCTCAACTTCCAACATTTTATTTTTCTGCAGAATTTTATTTGTGAAGGTTGAAGTGTATTTATTTTGATATTTGTCTTAGTAGATAAAATGTTAATTAATTAACAATTAGGAGAAATAATATCAGTTGTTGCAATAGGATTATAGCGTAAAAATTTTCACATCTATTCAATACATGTTATACATGAGTAATGCATGTAATATTCATCTATATAACAACACATTAATTTTCAACAAATTAGGGCACTTACAAGACAACATGCAAGAATTCCTTCCATTATGCCAAAGAGTAGCTCCAAAGAATATCTAAGATTAACTCCAATTAACAAAAAATGCATCCAAATATTCCAATTCATCCACAAGAGAGAAGTGTGAGTTCCTCTATGAGGCCGAAATTCCAAGTGTGATGACAATGAGAGATCAAATGAAATGATCTCTAATATATACATGTGCCATTAACTCTAGTTTTAGCCTACAAGCCCCAAAAATCATAAAATAATGGGGAAAACCTAGTCAAAGTCATAGGCTGATCTTGTAGCCAAAGTAAAAACAAAATAAATCTCCAAAGGGAGGGCCGAAATGTTGACATCATGTTGTTGTAGGCCCTTCTAGGGCATGCATTGAGTTCCTCTAGTGCCATGATGAGTGTAAAGGACTCCTAAAATCAAAGTCTAGGTGTTAGCCCCTATTTTTCTTTGCAAATCATCCTGTAGCCCCCAAATTTGGTTTTGGGTACAAAATTGGGTCTCATGGGTCTCCGAGTGATGAATAAGCTCAATTTTGCTCCACCTTCAAGGCTCTAAAGATGGTGCTAGCCCTCCCATGTCTCAAGGTGTGAGACAATCCTCATCTAGGCCCTAGATCAATTACCGTGCTATGTAACTACTGTGAAAAATCGGTGACCCAATTCCTACTGCAACAAACTAATGATATTTCTCCTATTTTTTAAATTACTTTAAACAAATTACTTGCAATTTTCTATGGCAAATATCGAAATACATACACTGCAACCTACACAAAATAAATATTGCACAGGAGAGAAATAAACAAACACATGAATACACCATTATTTTTGGACAAACATCCTTGGAAAAACTAGTGCGGCAATTGAGGGTTGTATTATTATGTAGTAGTTTCTGAGTAAAAATCTCTAGATGCCCAAACTGGCTATTTGATACAAAGAATAAACTGGCAAAGAGGTAGTGAGAAAAATCTCATATTGTCACTGGCGATATGAATCTGATCCAAACTATGGATGGCTTGCCCCATGCTGCCTTTGCGTCAACCTACGCAGATTTGCGTCACCGCCGCTAGGCTATGCGTCACCTCCTCCTCTAATCTTCTGCTGACTGGAACGTCGGCCCTATGGCCCTCCGGTCTCACACCACGACTTCTGGCTCTAGATCTCGATTCTCCCAACAAAATTTTCGACCTCTGAAGCTCTATGCTGCTTCTATGAACCTCTTTGTGCCTTCTCTGCATTGCACTCTCTAGATCTAGAAAACTCTCCTCTGGTCTACTATCCCTGCCCCTCACTACAAGAAGATCACTCAATCTCTCTTTGACAACTCAATGTTACTACTCTTGAGAAATTCGATCTCTAGATCTCACTATTTCGGTGTCTCCATTGTCTTTGCCTCCTTATAATCTCTCATTGGAGCACCAATGGCCAAGATTAAAACATAATCAAAGGCTAAGATTAACTGGGAATTGATCCTCGTCTTCTTCTAGAAGATTCACACTAGATTTAATTAATACCCTTTAATTAATCACATTTCCTAAGTTTAAACTTAGGACTACATTAAAATTGATTAATTATTTTAATTAAACCATCTCTACATGGAATTTTCTCAAACGATTTTGTGTATTGGAGTATGCATGTGTCTTAGCCTCTCTGCAAAATCTCAAGGCTAAAGCACATCTGATGCTACAGAAATCAACACTCCCTCTTAGCGAGAAATGTGCTCTAGTGCTGCAACCCACTAAAGCATCACTCTAATTATACACCATCTCCTGCTGCGCTACTAATGTCTGGTTGTTGCTGATCACCAACCACTGCGCAATTATGATTGATGCATCCATGCTACTACTGGCCCTGCTAAACTATTGTCAACACTACATCTGCACTGCAACCTTCTCCATCTGCTGTTGTTGCAACTGCAACGGAAAAGCATCCAAAATACTGAACCAACTGTGGTTAGTATGATGCATCCATCGTCCAAGTTCTGACTGTTGCTAGCCTTTGCGCTATCACCGAAGACTCTACGCTTCTGCTGACTCTGCACTGTGACAACTGCATCGCTACCAACTTTGCTTTGTGCTGCTCAGTCTCTAACTTCCTACTAGCTACTGCATCTGTCACTCTGGCCCCTGACTGCACCAACTGCCACTGATCCATCCTGCTACTGCATGTCTTGCGCTCTTGTAGCAACGTACTGATTCATGAGGTGGACCTCCTCAAGAATCCTGTCCATCCTATAGCTCTTTGGGGCTACAACTCCAGATCACCCCACCTCACACCTGGAGGTAACTCGACGATGATGGAAGACTCTTCCTCCAGTCTGGAGGATAGCCAGTCAATCTCAACGGATGCAGCTTGTTGATCGTGCTTTTCCTCTTTGTCCTTTCTGAGAGGACATTGAATGTTGTAGCGGCCAAGCTCACCACACCTGAAGCACTTGATCTTCGAAATGTCCTTCTTTCTTCTGCACTGCTCCTACTGCCCCTTTTATGCAAGGGCCACTTCCTCCTCTTCCTTCACTTGCTTCGTCTCACTGCTACTACTGCCACTGATGGTGGCCTTCCCTTGATCACGCCTCATCTCCTCCTGTTGCAGATCAGCCCACATGCATTCCCAATCTACCAGTTTCTCTCTGCCCTGGATACTCTGGACAAAAACTTGCCAATCTTCAGAAACGTTGTTTAGCGCTAATCGTACAAACTCTATAGGTTGGGGCATTGATCCTATTGAAGCCAATTTATCCCGGACATCCTGAAGCCTAGTAAGGAAGGGGTCTACACGCTCCCCTTTTTGCATTCTCATGCATCTCAGATTCTCAACTTCTCCTCAAGATACATCTTTCATTGCTCAGAACATCCTTCGTATAGCATAGCTAATGCCTCCCACATCTGCCGCGCAATACCTTTGTTAACTATGTGAGATACCACATGATCTTGAACCCCATCGAGAATAAACCTCTTACCTCTCGCCATCTCCTTATACTTCTTGAGTGGATCTGCATTTGCGGGTACAACTACCACACTATCAACATAAGTTTTGAGATCATGCTCATCTAGAAGGCAAGAAATTCTAGCTTTCTAGATCACATAATTGTAGGCTCTGTCCCACTGATCTTGATCTCTCAACCCAGTTGATGCCATCTCTTTGATAAAAGTCGAATTTCTCCTCTTCTCCTCTGTGCAACTGTTGCCCAGCTATTCGCACTTCCTTCTGGAGTGAGAAATCTTGCTACTTTGCTGGGAAAATTCGAACTTCTTGGCTAGAAGTCCCCTAAGGAAAGAATTCCCTCAGTATGTGCTCTCCTCTCCTTCTGATGCTATTCTATCAGCAACTGTTGTGAAATCACTGTGTCCCAGCTAAATATCTGCTCTGCATGGAAACCATTGCGCTAGTCCCTCTACCTCTGCGAATCTTTGATTCGGAAAATTTACTCTCTATCAACTCAGAGAAGTAATTTTCCATGAAAATGAGCCCTCCTGACCAATGGACTGCACTGGCACTCTGGGGTTTTGAAATGTTTCTTACACAGTGTTTTTGAACTCCCTCTTCCACCTACAACTAAACTCTTTTGCTTACAATTTGTGCTCTGATGCCATGTGAAAAATCGGTGACCCAATTCCTACTGCAACAAACTGATGATATTTCTCTTATTTGTTAAATTGCTTTAAACAAATTACTTGTAGTTTTCTATGGCAAATATCAAAATACATACACTGTAGCCTACACAAAATCAATATTGTGGAAACTAAATACTGCACAAGAGAGAAATAAACACACACAAATACACCATTATTTTTGGACAAACGTCCCCGGAAAAACCCAATGGGGGAAAACCAGTGTAACAACTGAGGGTTTTATTATTATGCAGTGGTTTTTGAGTACACTAGATTCCCAAACTAGCAATCCGACACAGAGAATAAACTAGCAAAAAGGCAGCGAGAAAAATCTCACATTGTCACTGGCAATCCGAATTTGATCTAGGCTCTGGATAGCTAGCCCCACGCTACCTCTGTGCAGCCTCTACGTCAACCTATGTAGATCTGCGTCACCTCCTCTAATCTTCTGCTAACTGGAACTTCAACCCTCTAGCCCTTCGGTCTCACACACCGAATTCTAGCTCTAGATCTCAATTTCTCCCAACAAAATTTCGGACTCCCTCTGAAGCTCTGCGTTGCTTCTACGTGGCACTACGCTGCCTCTCTAAACCTCTTTTTTCCTTCTCTGCCTTGCACTCTTTGGATCTGGAAAACTCTCCTCCTGTCTACTATCCCTGCCCCTCACTGCAAGAAGATCACTCGATCTCTCTCCGACAACTCAACACTGCTACTCTTGAGAAATTTGGTCTCTAGATTTCACTATCTCAGTGTCTCCAGTGTGTTCTCCAAGAGCCCATCAAGCTCCTTATTATAATCTCTCATTGGAACACTAACAACTAAGATTAAAACATAATCAAAGATTGAGATTAACTGGAAGTTGATCCTCATTTCTTCTAGAAGATTCACATCAGATTTAATTAATACCCTTTAATTTATTGCATTTCCTAAGTTTAGACTTAGGAATACATTAAAAATGATAAATTATTTTAATTAAACCAACTCTAGGTGGAATTTTCTCAAATGATTTATGGGTATTGGAGAATGCATGTGTCTTAGCCTCTCTACAAAATCTCGAGGCTAGAGCACATCCGATGCTATAGAAATCAACAATTACTACTAAGTTGGTTGGGGGTAAATTGTTTTATGTGTATCATCCCATGAATAATGAAGCAAATGTAGAAACGTTGTGGGTGTTGAAGGTGCCCATGGCTATGAATGTTGCTCTATGATTGATCGGTGTCCCATGGCTCTCAATGCATCAGTGTCAATATGTCCCTCTAGAGGAACTGGACCCTAGTTTAGTTGCTCGTACCTATAGATGGTGTGAAAATTCCAATATGGAATCCTATTGCAACAACCAATATTATTTCACCTAATTGTTAATTAATTTAGCAATTTATCTGCTACAACAAATATCGAAGTAAACACACTACAACCTTCACAAATAAAATAATGAGGAAAAATAATGCACTAGAAACTAAGAAATGCTAGGACACACACAAAATATGAGACAATTATTTTTGGACAAATGTCCCCAGAAAAACCCAACTTGGGAAAACCGGTGCAGTAGTGAAAATTTGAGTACAATCTGAATGCCTGAAACTGGCAATCCACAGCGAGAAAAATTGGGTAGAATTATTGAAGAGAATTTACCCTTCCTCCACAAGCAATCCCAACACAACTTGCCTACAAAAAACTCGGCCTCCTGAAGCTTCTGCGCAATCACTATGACGTCTAGCCTTTCACTGGTCTCTAATGAAGTCGTTTTGCCTTCTGGTACTGAGAAATTCATTTCTCCGGCCCTCTGGGTTGTCTACCTGGCCTCTGGATCTGAGAACGATTTTCTCTCTAGCAAATCGAACTGCCCTCTCTAAAGTTACTGCGTAGAGCTCTGCGTTGCCTCACTGGGATAACTCGGCCCTCTTGCTGCTGCCTCTCTGGATCTGGAAAACGTCCTCCGAATCACTGCCCCTGCCCTTCACTCACTACTTCGATCTTTGGCTCTCTCTCCGACAACTGACTACTGCTACTCAGAAAATCGATCTGCCAAGAAATCGAACTACTCAAGTGTCTTCTCCATCACCACATCGATCTCTTTTTATAATCCATTGTTGGAGCACCAACGACCAAGATTAAAACTTAATCAATGGCCAAGATCATTTGTGGATCGATCCGTGTGAATTTCTTGATGATTCTCACCTTATCTAAATTAATACTGATTACTTAACCATATTCCGTAAGTTTAGACTTAGGAAATATTAAAAAAACAGTTAATAATCTAATTGAGACACTTCTAGGCGGAATTTCCAGAAGCGATTTCGGGGTTTTGGAGATCTCATGTATTCTAGCCTCTCCACCAAATTTCGTGGCTAGAACACATCGGATGCTACAAAAACTATCACTCTCTATTAGCGAGGAATGTGTTCTAATGTTGCACACCATGTCACAACACTTTGTCTCTGTATCATCTCCTGTCACGTTGTTGATGTTTGGCTACTGCTACCCACCAACCGCTACGCAACTTTGATATATGCTGCATTTGTGCTTCTGCTGATGCTGCCATACTACTGCCAACACTGCATCCGCATTGCAACTCCCTCTCATCTATTGTTGTTGCAACTACAACATCTGCAACGGAGAAGCATCCAAAATACTGAATTAGTTGTGTTCAGTATTATGCATCTGTCTCTCAAGCCCTAACTGCTACTAGCTACTCCACTATCTACCAAGGAATTTGCGCTATTGCTGACTCTACATTGTGCCACTCTACACTGCGCTCCCCAACATCTAACTGCTAATTGTCTGCAATTGTCACTCTGGCATTGACTGCATCAACTATCATTGATCCATCATACTACTGAATACTTTGAACCCCTATAGCCAAGTACTGATCCATGAGGTGGACTCCTCAAGGACCTTACCCAATCTCTATAGTTCTCTGAGACTACAATACCAAATATCCCCACTTCACTCCTAGAGGTATATCTGCAAACATCGCGAAGTCGTCCTCCAGCCTAGAGGACAACCTATCTATCTATGTTGAAGTTGTGTATTGGTCCTGCTTCTCCTCCTTGTCCTTCTTCCTGAAAGGACACTGGTTACTGTAGTGACCAAGATCACCATATCTAAAGCATTTGACCTTTGACAGCATTAAACCCTGCGTCACCTCTTTTGCCCTCTGCATCAGTTATCCCCGATGTTCCAGCAATTCTGGTTGTTCCCGGCAATTCTAGATTCTGCATGACAGACAAATTTTCTGCTCTGCATTGGCCCTTCTGGCTTTGCGTCAAGACTATGTGGGCCCAAACTAGCCCAGCAACAACTCTTTCGGCGTCTGCGCTGCCTCTCTTGCAAGCTCTCTCTGCGTCTCTATCAATATTCTCTGGAAAGTCCTCCTTCCGGATTCTCTCTGCCCCTTTGCTGCTGAATGATCACTTAGTTTGAATTTCTCAGCTTTCTAGCCCCAGAAATCAAACTCCAGATCAATTCTCTCTCTCTCTCTGTGTTTCCAAATGAACCCCAAGCCTCCATTTTATACTTTTCCTGTTGAGTCTCCAACGGCGGAGATTAAGTCTCTACTCAACGACTAAGATTAAAACATGACTTGATCTGCCTTCTAGATCATTCTTACTGATATTTTCATTAATACCCATTAATATTTTAATTTCGCTAAGTTTAGACATAGGAACCCCATTAAAAATATTAATTATTTTAATTATTCTAATAAAATACAATCTAGGTGGAATTTCACCAAAC
>APFE031641901.1:141049-224340 GCA_000404065.3 Pinus taeda
CCCGAAGTATTTGTACTCATTTACTTCTTCAAAAATGTTGCCTTCAAAAAAGAACGTACGCTGGCTCTGCTTCCTTTTTTTAGAGAAAATAATTATTTTGGTCTTGCTAGTATTGACTTGCATTCCCACTGCTCTACAAAAATCACCTCTATAACTAACTAACATTTGATTATGACATTTAATATCTAGTGAACACGCTACATGTCTGCCCATTGTTAATATGACACGGGGCTTTATTATTTACTGTATTGTGACACTTTATTACCTACTGCTAACACGGGATAAATTACAATAATATGAACATTACATTTTATGAATTCTATCAATTAATTCCTAGCCTTGTGTTTTTTTGTTATTTCTTGCTAGACTCATAAGTTCTAGTTGTGAGCAAAAATGGTCTTATGTTTGAAATAATCGGTAATAACTCTTTTGATTTTCTATAGGCATGGGGTACTCTAGAAGAAAGAGAGGGAAACATAGGGACTGCTCGAAGGTTGTTCAAATCGGCTATAAACATAGATTCTCAAAATTTTGTAACTTGGATTTCGTGGGCTGCCCTTGAGGAAAATCTGGGAAATTCTGAGCGTGCAGAAGAGATTCGTAACCTCTATTTTCTACAGGTATGTTGGAACTTGCTTCTTTTGAATTTTTGTATGCTTTCATTTTTGGGAATGTCGAAAAGTGAACACAAGAATTAGTTATATATCTGTATGCACCGATATGGTTGTCTATTCTGTTATTCTTTTGTTACATTACACCCAATGCACCTGCTGAAAATGAGCTTCTCTTTGAGGCCATTTTGGGCACTCCATTTTTCGGTTTTCTTGTCTTCATGCTCTAAAGTATAAAAACGTATCAAGCTAATGTGGGGGTGGAAGAGCGGGAAATTGCAAACGAATGTATTTCAAGGAAGAAGTCCACTAACTGTGTGAAACATCCCTGTGGTTTTTTTCTGGATGTTGATTTGTGGGCTTCTTTTAGTACTATAAGGAAATAGCAACTAAACTGTAGTTTTATATTAGCAACCAAAGATCCATTTCTGGTCTGTACAATCACAAATATAATATTTTGATCCAGGAAAAGTTTGAAAAATGTTTTTGTTTCAAGATTGAAAGCTAGAATTATCTGGCCAATGAGTTAGGCATTAATTTCCACCCAAGCCCTTCACATTTTAACTTTAAAATATATATTAATCCAAATTAAAAGCATGACAAATAGCCACTGGGAATGAGTAAATCCCACTGAAAGTGGTCAAAGATTGCCTATAACTGAGTTTTGACGACCACAAAATGCCCAGACAACTGGCAGCACTAGCATTGTCACTTTAGGAATCATTGGGCACTTATAACTGAGTTTTGACGACCACAAAATGCCCAGACAACTGGCAGCACTAGCATCGTCACTTTAGGAATCATTGGGCACTAATGTAGTAGCCGAGAAGAAAAACACCAGTGAACATTTACATATATTGCTATGCAGGAAACATCAATTTTTTGACTCAAATAAAAATATCCAGTTGTTAAGTGAAGGAATCCAATTGTTATAGAACAAATTGCTACTTTTTTTTCCTGAGAAAATATAATTTATATTATAGAGAAAGCCATCTATGTACAACATATATAAATTAGAGATGAAAAATTGGCAACATATGCCAAAATCGTGATGTCAATCAGGAAACGAGAAATTGCTTAGAAAAAACCACTACTAATATGATAATATCAGTACTGATTCCTATCCACTACTAATATCACTTTTGGAAGAAAAAATTCATTATCTCAAGAAGAACCAGTGAAATTACATTTGGCATGTTGTATAAGGACAAACAAAACCAATATATCCTCGTTACAAAATATTTTTTTGAATTCTGAATGTAACTATAAGATTCAAATCATGTGAATGCTATGAAATTTCACTTTTTGCCAATAGAAATCATCAATACTTTTCAAAAGCCTTGCAGGTCTTTTTAGCACTAATTTTTAAGGTCTTAGACCTTATATAAACTTTAAAATCAGCAGCAAAAATCAGCAAACATATAGGAAAATCTGCCCTTGGCCATTTAGGGGTTGTTGGGCCTAAATACCATGGGCTTGAGCTAAGATGACAGTGGGTCCCTACCTTATGTGTGCCCATCTAGCAGGCTGCTAGGACTTCAGCAACACTACTGATTTGATAGGTAACAATAGCACACGAAATTTATTATTTCGTGCTTATTTTTAGAGGATGTGCTACCATGCATGCAATTATACTAGATCATTCCATTCTTGAACACATATATCGGAGGCATGGCACCCTTGTGCATACTCTTCTAGGTTGTCCACTCTTTTGGAAACTTGGATAGAGGAGGTTTAGTTATTTGCATTCTGATATATGCCTTGGCACACATGTTGAGAATACCCTATGATTGGAGTTGCTTGCACGCTTATCTATGGGACCACTTTTGGCCCTTGTATCTCACTTCATTAGGATGTCATATAGAACTCCTTTGCATATTTGGGATTATATATAGAGATAAGGTAGATAATTTTGTGCCCATGCTCTACAGACTACAGGTAATTACAACTCTGCTGCTTGTCACGCTGTTTTTTCTCTGCCGATTAGATAACATTTCTGGTGTATCGTGATAATGGATCATGCCTAAGTTGTTTAATCTTAAAGACCATCAAGGCTTTTGAAAAGTATTGATGACTTATGTTTGAGAAAAGTGAAATATCATAGCAGAAAACATTCACACGATTTGAATCCTAGAGTTACATTTGAATTCAAAAAATTATTTGTAACGAGAATATGTTGGTTTTCGTTGTCCTCCCCGGACAACGTGCTAAATGAAATTTAACCAGTTCTTGAAATTAAAAAGTTAAAAATTAAAAATAAATGGATTTTTTCTTCCCAAACCTATACTAGTAGTGGATAGGAATTTCACATTACAGTTACAAATTCAATGCCAGTTCAATCTTCAGACCATAGTGGAATTTTGGCAGAGACTCCACCTGCCACATGTTAATCAGCATATGGGATATAGTAATCACCTCTAACATGCAACCCATAGAAAAAAATATTATCCTGAACGAAGGTATTCGTGCTTGGATGGTGGCGGCTCAAGATCAGCCTCATGAGAACCTTATAAAGTGGTCGAAACTAGAGGAATTTAGAAGGATGTAGGCTAGAATTTTGATGGTTCAGTCGGCTGTTGTTAGTTGCCTTCATGTGTTCATTTGTCACTGGTACTGGGAAATGTTAAAGAGATTTTCAATGTAACACCTAATTTATTAGTTGTCTCATTTGGTATTTCGCAAATACTTGTCAGCGTAAACACCACTTTTCATTGTTGTCAATGCTCATGCTTCTCTTCTTTTTCGTTTCCTTTGCTGCATTGCAGAGGACAGAAGTTGTGGGCGATGCTTCCTGGGATGTGAATTTGTCTGAATTTTTTGCCCCTGCGATCAACCGTATAAAGGGTTTGTTCAATTCTGATGATTGGTATCGTCCCCTGGCAAATGAAGCCGCCAAAAACGGTTACTTTCAGCAAGACAACGGCGACAATAATAGAGAAGAAACTGGGACTCCTGCAAGCGTTTCAAAGTTAGATACATTTATCGCTGAAAATACCAGTGAAGTGTTTGACATCGATTCTTTTCTCAGAGAGAATCTTTCTCTTGATGTTTCAAGAATACGTGAAGGAAATGGACCGGTTTTCCTGAGGAAAAACAACAAGAATTCCAAGAGATATAAAAACCAGCAACCCTAAAGAGAGTACGAGAGGAGGAGAGGGCCAGCTGTATTGTGTTGGATAATGCTGGTAGACTTGGCAGTGATTAATTCATGTCTTTAATTAATTTTGTCTGTCATGTCCTTAATTAATTTTGTAATTTCTTCATTATGCCAAATTCCAATGCATAAGAGGTTGGAATAGGAATGGATCATGTATTATTATACCAGTATTGCTAGGTGTTTTGTAACTGCAACTGTCACGTGTATCACTGACCCCTACATAACCTAGTTGCAGGTTATATGTGTTAATTTATCTATATCATCTCCACCGGTATCTTTGACATCAAATTTCCTTATTATCACCATTACCATTGCTATTTGATACGGCATGCCTGATATTTTTATAATGCTGTGGTTGCAGGTAATATACAGCATGATATAAATTGTAAACACGAGGATTCTTCTTCATGGTTTGTGTGGTTTCCTTTTGTCTATTTTCATTTTCATTTGTGTTTCCTCTTGAACCAATTTGGTGATCTGTGGACATTAGTATAATTTTATAGCATTTCTATCTTCACACAATGTTCAAGTTTCCATACTTGCATAAAAGTTACACGGATTGTGGGTGCAGTTAGACTCGGCAGAAGATTCTGGTGTAGCTTCGGATCCTTCCCAAAAATTGATACTTTAACCTTAATTTTTTTTATAAATATATGCTAATTATTTAAAAAAAAAAACATAAAATTTAGAGATTAATTGTTTCTGACTCTATTATTTATATAGTTATAATTATTGATTTATTATTCATAGAATTATGATTTTGGCTTTAGATTGGCAATCTTTATGGAAACTTAAAATTGAAATCTCTAATTTGTAAATAATAAGTCATTAAATTTTTTAATAAAAATTCAGATTTTTGACCAATAATATTTGTTAAATTTAATTTTATATTTTGTATATAATTAAAATTAGCATTGATAAATTACATCATACATTCACAAATTATAATCATAATCATAGAATTACTTTAAACTCATCAAATGAAGCGTTGTGGTGTGAAATCCATGTTCCAAATTCCCATTTTTATGTTGTCATTGTAGTTGCGTTACTCATCTCCAAATACTTGTTGATGTTGGGGCTTTCATTGCCCAACCTTTCATAGCATGCAAATGAAAGTGGAAAATAGTGTTGAAATGCGTGTTTTGGTTTTCTAAGCTTTATGTTTACTTCTTATTACGTGAGTCACTATTATATGCCTTTTATTTTCCAACATTGCTTTTTTTTTTTTTCTTTCATTGGATTTTTTTAGGATGGGATTTGTTTCATTTTCCAAAATAGATCCATCACATGTCAAACCAAACCATTTCTACTTACAAGAAAAAAATTTATAATATGGCTCACAAAATCTAAGATTTTGATTTGGTGATTCAACACCCTTTTTAGGGGGCTTTGTCGAAATTTTTAAAAATAAGAATTTTAATGCAAAATAGAAATTTCACCTAGGTTTCCTAGACCTTAACCCTAAATAAACAGAACATCAATGTTGCCAAAGAATATTTTAACTCTTTGACAACCCCAATCCATTAAGTAATTCAAGAGAAAGTCTCCAAGTGTATTCATAAGCTTCAACCTTCTAAGAGAATCCTGTCATAGATTAAAAAAATATATATGAAAATCACTTATGACAATCTATAATATCAAATATGTACTATATTTTTAATAGTTTTTAATATAAATGTTAAATCACTTATAAATTGCAACCTTAACTAATGTCAAAACAACAAGACATTGTAAGTATTGAGAATTACAAAGCTATGAAGAAATACATGGCTGAAAATCAAATATGCAACTACACAAGTATTGAATTGTTGGAAGTTTCATTATTATGCATAAAGAGGAAGTTCATATACCTATGATAGCATTATCCCATAGTTAGTACAATCCTCTAATTCTCCAAAGTCTTAGCTAGGGAAAATAGTGAAAACCTTAGTTCACACCAATGAGCTCCAATTAGCTAGCATCATACAATCAAGTCCTTTGGCAAGGTGTCTCTTTTTTTCAATTCAATAAGTGTAACCTAAGGTTTAATTTCAAAACCCTAATCTTAAAGTCTCTAAGGGATGAAACCCTAAACCTAACATTTAAGATGCTCCAAGAAACCCTAGCAACTCCAAGACAACAATGTAAAGTACAAAAAAGAAGCACAAGAGAAAGGAAGGTTAATTTGCTCATCATCATCACATCTCTAACACAAGATGAACAAGAACAAATGAATGTGACAAAACTATATATTCTTATGCACACACACGTGAGAGATGAGGGAGGCTAATAATGCATACTTGGGCTAATGCCCTTATAAGCAACATACAAAGACACATGTAGGTACACACATGTGGAGCACTATGCTCCAAGAGTACACATGTCAAGCTTCAAGGTGATGTTGCCCACAAGCAAGGATCCAAATGTAAGGGAACTCCACGATGTGTTTTGAATGCTCTTATGAACCTCCCAAGCCATGTAATCCATTGACTCCACTATGTTGCATGATACCATTGCAAACCAAACATCCTCAACTCAAATCGAAGCTTCCTTCTAACATCAATGCTACCCCATATTGTCAAGGGCTCAAACCCTCCATGATGTAAAAATCTCCTCCTCCATTGCAAAGCATTCTCCAAGCAAGCATCCTCCTTTGTGTGGCTATGATGTAGGACATCACCAAGTTATATAAATCTCTCCAACACCCTAAAGAATATTGGCATGCGAGCACCAATTGAAAGTAGTCATCGAGTAAGCCATCTCCAGAGTGCAAATCCATCATGAACCATCTTCAATGCACAACCACATTAGAAATTATCAAGGAGTTGATCATACACTAGATGCCTCAAATTTCATAAATCACCCCAAGACATGGTATAAATACTTATGGAGTAACTTTGAAAGTTAACACTACCTCTTTATGGGGAAATTGTTATTTTTAACACTTATCCTTGCAACTCCACAAAACTTGCCACCAAAAATGTGTACTTGTTGCAATCTTAGAATTAACCATTATTTCATGAAAAGAAATTTCCACCCATGATATCATAGCATTTTTCTCCAAATAATTCTAACCACCAATTAATCTGAAGGAACATAACACTTGATTAGAATCTCTAGACACCACATCATGAGTGACTCAAGATGTCTTACGAAGAGAATCACATCTATATACAAGACCAAGAAAAATGGATTGCATCTATCAAAGTCACAAAAAAAAAAACAAAATATATCCACAAGTCAACCCATTGATCTTGAAATACCAAGCTCATGGCATAGTCAACAACCCATGCAAGGATATCATTAACTTATGAACATAGGAGTCTCTCTCATGTACAACAAGCCATATGTTGATTAACATGTGGTAGGTTGGGTCTCTAGAAAAATTCCACTACGGTGTGAAGATTGAACTGGCATTGAATTTCTGGTTGCTAATGTACTATTGATATCACTTTTGGAAGAAAAAAATCATTATTTTTTAAATTCATTTAAAATTTTCTATGAGGAAAACCAAAACCAATATATTCTCATTACAAAATATTTTTTTGAATTCTGAATGTCACTATAGGATTCAAATCATGTGAATTCTTTTTGCTATGAAATTTCACCTTTCTTCAAATAGAAGTAACCAATACTTTTCAAAACCCTTGATGATCTTGTTAAGCACTATTTTTATGGCCTTATAACTTATATAAACTTTCAAATCAGCAGCAAAAAACAGCGAACATATAGGAAAATATGCCCTGTGGATCACTGGTAAGTCCTCCTCTCCATTTGGGTTGGTGCTTGCCAAGCTTAGGGGGGTGTACCTAATGTTTGTACCTACTGCTCTAACTTGTAAATATGCAATAAAACACTTGAAAAATAGAAAAATAAAGGTTGTTTGACTAGCAAGTTAGTGACCAAACAAGAATGTAAAACTTCATAAGTTTAATGTGTGGAATAGTCCTTCGCAAATTAGCCTATTACGTGGAAAAATAATGCAATAAGAAACCGTATCCAAGTGGATAATTTACCGATTAAATAGTTAGAAACTCTTAGTAATTTAAACAAGATAACATTGAACCAATCAAACTAGATGAGTGTATGAAAACTAACTTTATTCTGTGAGAGGCAAAAGGTTAGTTGCACCAAGACAACTATCATAGAACTTGAATACAATGATACCTTGACACAAAGTAATAGTGATAGAAAAGAGAGAAATGGTTGCTTGCTCTTGCCTAGGACAATTTGAGTTGGAAGGTTGACCATCCATCCATTTAAATAGTTTTAACTAGTTCAACCCCCTCATCCTAAGAGAACCTTTAAGAAAGAGTAATATCATGGTTGACTTCCTCTATATAAAACATTCAACAACCTTGTCAGTGTTCTCTACAACACTCACATCCACTACAACCATGGAATCAACCTCAACATCATCCTCAATCAAGTTATCACCTCTTCTCCTCAAGACCATTGGAAGCCTTATGGATGGAAGAAATCAATGCAATATGAGTAGCATATCACTGAAGAGGTATGATCACCCTCATTAAAGCATTGGGCACTCCTACCTGCACTCATAGGCTCCTTAAAACTAGAAGACTTGTCTACCCTCACACTAAAATGTACGTGTGTCTATGGATCAACAAGTAACCTAGAAAGGCCACCCTTGCTCATCACTCCAGCCAAAGTCCTTGAGCTACCTAGACAACTATCATTGATAGTGCATTGTTTTCCCTCAAATGCAACTCTCCATTGCACATCCATCATACAAGAGATTGGGAAAAAAATAAAACTAGGAATAAATAGAACATCATTCAACTCAAGAACAACGTCTGAAAGTGTCTGGAAGGAAATGGAGTTGTCTTCTTCAATAGTGTAAGTAACATCATGCCCGAGTTCCACACTTATGCCTCCCTCTTGCTCTTAATATCCACTCAATAAATCCTTATCAAATGTCAAATTTCTTAAAGCTCCACTAGCATATACCATCCAACACTAGAAATAACTTTACAAGACATGTAAGTGGTCATGGAAAAGGAAGTTTAAAACTAAGAGAATCCTCCTCTACACATATCATTATCCCAACTACACGTTGTACCCTTTCCCTTTGTATTTAATGGGAACTAGTTAGCATAATGTCCATCTTATGACATTAGAAAGACATCACCGTACTCAATTCCTCCTATATATATATTTTCCTTCTTGTAAGCTTTCTTACTAAGAATGTTTCTATATGTTTTCCATTAGAATAGAAACACTTGTGCATTTAACTTATCGACTAGGGTCTCTAATGTACTTGTAAGATGGCATGCACAGTATGTACAGGCTACAAATTGTTAACTTTCATTAGTTTGTCTACTATGCTTCTACATAGAAAGGAAATTACATTAAAGCCCAACCATTCTTGGAAATGATTATGTATTTGAGCATTGATCATGCAAAGGGGAACCCTGTTAACACCAAGAAATCACCTTTCATAATTTGGGCACATGCCAATTTCTGTAAGTCACGGCGCTTATTGTTGGTAAGCTCTATATTGTATTTTAACACTATAAAAGAAATATATATTGGAAAATCTTTTTGGTTTCCCTAGTTTTGGGTTTCCAAGATAAAATTTGTATGTTAATGTGTTTGTGTGCCATTATATATTTCCTTTTTTAATTAAGAATCTATTTGTAACAATTAACTACACAATATCCAAAAACAACATGTTGATGGGAATTTTCTATTGAAAGCATGGATGTAATATTCACTTTTGGTCGTGGAAAAAACTTATTATAACATCGCTTATATATTATTAGAAATTTTGGCCAAGGTCATCCTACCCAATATTGGCTCATAACCCTTCTTTGGAACATCCCCTACCCCTTGAGTTGTGTACATATACACCAATTCTCCTTTGTATTATTCACATACGTGATTTACTCTATAGGGACCATAACTATTGCTCTCTCATGTGCTTGGGTACTTTACTCTTTAGCACATTTTCATGTGATTTGGTGTTTTTCTCTTTCTATGATCCAAATTGAATCATTATATTATCTTTCATCCATATTGATGCTTTTAAAGTGGAAATTTGGACAAATCAAGTCATAAAACAATTTTTATCAATGGATCCGAGTTTGGTGAATTGGAGTTTGAAACCTTCTTGAAGCAATTTGAAGTATCAAATGGCATGTTTTGGAGCTAAAATGTTTCTAATTAAGAATCACAACCCGTAGCACTATTCTACACAAAAATACATCCAACACCACAAGAATCACCTTAATCAGAGTCTATATGCAAAAGTCATGTTACCTAGAAGTTGACAGTCTTGTTTTGACCACGATGATTCAAGAGGATGCTACCTCAACCCCCAGTATTCATGGAAAGGGGCTAGCCATGTGGTAATGATGAAGACAACTTTAGAAGAGTCGATATTGTAACTCTATTTAAGAATTGAATAAGTCAAACTTAACCACTAGTAGGTTATTGGGTTGTGTTATAACTAGGCCACTATGAGGATAAGGGGTTCCGTTCATTCTAATGCATTTTATTCCATAGAAGAACAAACTACAAAGTAGTTGAGAGTGGATAGAGAGAGAAAATATAGAGATGGTTTTTGTTTTGTAGCAACCCACAGCCATGGGTCTCACTCCTTTGTACTTGCATCCATTTTCATTCAAAGAAAGAGAGAGTAGAGCAGACTCACCTTCCAGTTAAATTTTCTCGCGAATGGGTTTCCCAGGACATATCTTGTATTATTAGGGATTTTTGAGTGATTGTTCTATTGTTATCTATTTTCTACATATTTATATTTTGCATGCATATACAGTAAATAGTAATTAACAAATCCATAAATCTAAGGAAAAAATAAACCTCAGTGTATATTTTGCATTTTCAAATATATTTTAATATATATGTTTTGATGAATTGTCCAATGGCATATCCAAGGAAATTTACGGAATCATATCGGCATCAAAGTAGGTTTCTTTGGGTATATTGTGAGGTGTTGCAAGGGATCTAGATCATTAAGCCAAAAGTCATAAAACACTAGACATTGGAAATGAATCTATTAATAACCCTCGAGATCTTGTAGAGGAGAGGTTTGCATGGCTAGAAGCACAAGTTGCAAAAATAAATTGTATTGTGAGCCTCCTCATGGTATCCATAACCAATAAGGTTGGGTTATTCAGAGAAGATGCAGGTTTTAATGTAGAGGTCAGATCGGAGGGGAGAATAGGGGATCGAGAAGAACCATACATGGAATCTATGAAAAGTACCAAAAATGATCAACCCAATTTGAGTGTCGTGGACCATTAACAATCCATGTTCAAGTTGGAACTGAAAATTGACATCAAGTCATATCAAGGTGAAATCATTTCTTTGAAGTTAAATCATTGGTAGCAACAATTAGAAGTTTATTTTAGTGTTCATCGTATAGAGGAAGAATAGAAAATTTTGTTTCCTCATATGAAACTAAAGGACCATGCCCTAACTTCGCAAGAAATCCACATAGAGACATTGAGGCTATAGGGATATCCTATAGTGACTAAGTGGGGGGATTTCAAAATTCTCATAAAGTCATAGTTTTACCCTATTCGGCATGTAGAGGACTAGTCTATCTGATAGCATTACTTCAGGTAAAGACAAGGGTAGAGTGTACAGGATTACACCACCAAATGTAGGAAGATGGAAATATCGTTTGGTATCTCCCAAAATAACCCAAATGTACTGCTCAAGTATCTGAGGGTTCTACATAGCCGTCCAGGAAAGAAAGTAATATTCAATCTTAGAATGATGGATGAGGCTTGTGTACAAGCACAATACTTGGAGAACATAGGCTATACGAGAGGGAAATCAAGTGGGTCAAAGTAGAAGGTGAGTCGTAAAGCTTCCAAGAAAGGGAAGAAGAAGTGGAAAGGGGGGGAATACAAAAAAGCAACAAGCACAACACAGTAGTGCAAATATCCCAACAACCACTTCAACAACTGTAACACTGATGGTCATATAGGGGAGAAGTGTTTAGCTCAACCTAAAGAATTGAGGAAGATGGTAAGAAGAAAAATCTCATGGCCACAGAGAAAAGAAATCAAGTGTAAAGTAGCTTGGACGTTGGATGTGGATGAGTATTTTTTGTACATTAGTGCAGAAGGGGGTAGACTTGAGTTGCCTTCAACAATAGGAAGAGAAGGAAATTAAAAGACCCTTTCATACAAAGATATAGGTCAAGTAGATGAAAATTGATGCCCAATTCGACTCAAGATCACAGGAGAATCTCATAGCTTAAATATTCAAGAAAATGGGATTGGAGACTCATGATCATCCTATCCCATATCCATTGGGATGGGTCAACAAGGAGGAAAAGATAAGGGTAACAAAATAGGGCATAATCAAATTCATTGTCAATGTTGGCTTTATTAAAGAAGTAGAGTTGGATGTAGCCCCACTTAGTGTGTGTGGAGTTTTATTTGGAGCTCCCTATATGTACATGTGAAATGTGGTCTTCATGCAAAGAGCTAACCAATGTCACCTTGTTAAGGACATAAAATCCTTCATCATCAGGGGGCACAAGGGAAAGTTGAAGATCTTTCTACTAAGTGCCAACCATGCCAAAAAGTTGATTAGTTATAGAAATAAATATGTTTGGTTATTTTTAAGATAAAATCAGTTTATATAAGAGTCCATGAGAGCTAATTCATCCCTAGAGGGGTGTACTAAAGAATAGAAAAAACAACTGGAAGATTTTCTACAAGTGTATAAGTTTGTGTTTCAAGAGCCACTACCACCCAAGAGGAAAATGGATTATGAGATCCAGATCTTGTTGAACTCTTCAATTTTGAACATTGGGTTGTACATGCAATCCATTATAGATGCAAACAAGGTTAAGAAGCAATTTCAATGGCTAATGGAATAGGGTGTTATTTAACCAAGTACCTCACTATATAAGTCACCCATTATACTTATGCCTAAGAAGGATGGGACCTGGTAGTTGTGCATTGATTATAGAGCATTAAAAAAAGAATTAAGTTGAAGAGTAGGTACCCCCTGCCCAAGATAGATGATATGTTGGATCAGTTGCAACAAGCCAAATACTTCACCAACCTGGACTTAAACTCAGGATACCACTAGGTTTGAGTCAAAGAAGAAGATACTTGGAAGACCACCTTCAAAATTAGGCAAGGTTTATATGAGTGGTTATTTATGTCATTTGGTTGCATTAAAAAAAAATAAGTTGAAGAGTAGGTACCCCCTTCCCAAGATAGATGATATGTTGGATCAGTTGCAACAAGCCAAGTACTTCACCAACCTGGACTTAAACTCGGGGTACCACTAGGTTTGAGTCAAAGAAGAAGATACAAGGAAGACCACCTTCAAAATTAGGCAAGGTTTATACAAGTGGTTATTTATGTCGTTTGGCCTATGTAATGCACCAATGATGTTTATGAGGTTAATGAATGATATATTGTGCCCTTTATGATTACCCAAACAAGTCAATTTGCTTTCAAGTGATATGGCCCAATGTTACAAGGCATGCAAATTGTCTTAAGATTATTGAAGTTTGAAGAGTGTTTGACTTGCTTAGAATGAGATTCCAATTCCACAATATACCAATAAATTAAATGGAATCAAAGAAAGTATTATGTTCATGTAACAATTAAAATGTTTAATGCATCAAATACATTCCATGAACATGCTAATTAAGAGGATCATTAGTCTATTGAAGTGGTGCATATGAGTCAAACCATAAATATTATTTGCTAAATGAATATTAAGAAATTCCTCAATATTCCTCTAAGATTAAAAAACAAATGTTAAATTTAGAGATATTGGACAAGTTTTATAAGTTAATCAATCACATAAAGAGACAACAACATGAAAAATGTTTAAGTGTGGTTAATGAGTGGGTCAATTCTTGCTCAAAGTGTTCAAATGAAAGTTACAAGACAATTGCACAAGAAATGGAAGTGTGTCCACCAAGAAGTGCAAGATTCAATCCTTAAAGGCTTAGATTATGTTGCAAGAGAGTTGTGTTCTTTAGGATTAATATTACTCAAAGGAAATCACTCCAAACCATTATCGATCACGAACCATCATCAAAATATTACTTAACCAAATGTGTGATTAAATGTTTAAAGTATCATATCACCTTAAAGATGTTGATTTGGGGTAGCATCGGATGTGATCTAGCTACGAAAATTGGTGGAGAGGCTAAGGCACATGAGATCTCCAATACCCAGAAAAGGTTTGGGCATATTCTAAAAAGTTTGGGAGATACTAAAATAATTAATATTTTTAATGGAGTCCCTAAGTCTAAACTTAGGGAAAATAAAATATTAATGTGAATTAATATAAAACTATGTTCGAATGGTCCAAAAGTCATGGATCAAGCCAGATCTAATCTTAGCCATTGATTAGGGACTTAATCTTGGTCGTTGATTTGTCAACGAGAAAAGTATAAGAGGAGGCTTGAGGGTCACTTGGAGAACACACCAAGATATCAAGATTTTAACTTTCTAGGGCTGGGTTTGCTAAGAAAGTTGAGAGAGTGATTAGAGTTGCAGCTGAGGGGTAGTGAATACAAAAGAAGAGAGGCAGAGATAGCACCAAGAGGATCATCGCGGTAGTCGGAGAGAGGGATGCAAAACTAGCCAAGGTTTCACGCAGAGCCAGCCAAGGCTCACGCAGAGGGCCAACGTGGCTAACGCAGTGCCTCCAGAGGCTGACGCAGGCCAAGACAGAGTGACGCTATGCAAATGCTGGGCCAGGAAGGGCTGACGTTATCCCTAGAGGCTGACGTTGGGGTTTCGTGGGGCAGATTGGAGCTGTGGAGCTGTCGGAATGTTTATTCGGGGTTTCAACCGGAATCTCTACTTCCGAGTAGAGATGTGCTACTGCCGATATTTTTCTCTGTTAGGTGAGCTGAATTTGGCACCCAGATTGTATTCTAAAACTGCTTAATAAATCAAACCCTCGGATCGCTGCACCAGTTTTCCCGCATTGGATTTTTCTGGGGACATTAGTCCAAAAACAATGGTGCATCTTGTGTGCTTGTTTATGTTTCCTTCAGTTGATGATCTGTAATGTGTTGAGCATGTACTTATATATATTTCCAGTATTTACATGGTAAATAACTTGTTAATTAACAGAGCAAGTAGGTAGGAATAAATCAGTAAAGTACATGATGGGTTTCTAATGGGCCAGACTTAGAAATTCCAACAAAAGAAATATTACTTGTGTATTCAAATACTAGGTTGCATCATGATAGTCATTAAACCATTTAGCATAAAAATTTCAACAAGTAAATGAAATTTGTTTGACAAGAGAAAGTTAAAATTTAAAGAGATTTAGTCATGGCTTGCTCATAACACATTAAATATGAGTTACTTTTGAAAATTAAAAGCATTTTCTAAACTCAAACCCTCATGTTGTAGAAATTATTCTAGGTAGCAATAAATTTAGAGAAAGAACATAAATCTTCAAAACATTGGGCCTATTCATGCATCGATTTAATCTTTACGTTACTTAAACACTAGATCCACTTCATATTTAAAAAATCAAGTGTTTTGGCTCTACTCTAATGCAGAATATGTTCCATCTGGCTAACAAGTTTCCAAAAAGGCTTGAATCCACAAATCATTGGGTGTTAATTAGTGTATTGAATTAGCCTTTATGGTGTTTAGAACTTAGATAAGCTAACGATGAATGAAATTTATTTGCTATATCCAAGCTAATTCTCTTTTTAGATGTTATAGTACCCAATCCAAGTGAAATTAAGCAAATTGATCTAAGATCTAGCAAATGAAAAGGAAATGATGATTTGTAAAACTATTCAAGTTTATTTAGCAAAATATGGAAATTAAGATCTTAAACTTGAGATGCAATATAAATCAAAGTTGAATTCTAATTAAACCCTAGATTGCATGACAAAAAATTTAAAAGGAAACATTTGAGTTTTTAGATGCTCGAAAAAGGGGGTAAGACCAATTCCTTTCACCAATTGTTATGGAGTTACACGTAGTCTTGGTTGAGGCTATGCCTTTATGTCAAGTATTTTGGTTTATAAGCATCAACTAAGTATGCCTTGCAATCCCCAAAAGTAAGATTGTTGGATATTTGAAGCTCTTGGGGATAATAGTCTTAGGTGAACCCACTTCTAAGTAACACGAGGTAAACTATATTTCTAGTTTAAAGACAATTTCTTGAAATCCTAGATGTTCAAACCAAATATATTATATCTAATAATAAATTATTAAATATTTCAAATTTAGTTAACCATATCTCATAGAATCCTCCAATGTATCATCGCTAATCTATAAATTATCATGGTTATTCCACTGGAACAAATGTCACCACAGATCTTACAATATTCTAAAATCTTAGACTTACACAAGTTATTTCCTTATGTCCTATATTTCTATTTAGTAGTTTTATTTGAATTTATAAATAAGAAATGGAAATAAAAATCACATAAAAACACCATCCACACAAATGAACATAAGATTTGTCCCTGGAAAACCCAATATGGGAGAAAACTCAGCTAGAAAGTGAGGCATGTTCTCTTATCTCTTTACTTTAGCTATAGAAATGCAAATACAAAGGAATGGATACTCCTATGGAGTTGCTTTTGAAATTATGGAATGAAAAACTACTACAAAAATCCTCCTCTTCTCTATTATGCTATGAATATACCACACTCAGATGATTTTCTCTACTATGGAATAGATACAACGTTAAAAAATGGAACCCCATGTCCTCCTAACATCCTAGTATTTAACATAGCAATATATCCATATAAGTGTATGGGTTTGAATTCCGTAACCATCAATGTGATAAGGTTTTGTACCTTCTAGAAAATTCTTGAAAATGCTAACAAGGTTAACCCCAAATGTGTAAGTAATGAGGGTTGATGTGGCATCCACTTGTACCATGGTGATCAACTAGGTAAGTCAACTTGTGGGGGGCATAACTTACACATATGAGCTTCAATTGAGGTTATATTTAGACCATTGGAAAGGTCTTAGAGTGTATATTCATGTTAAGGGTGCGAGAATGAGTTTTGGACCCTATAACCTCAAAATTAATTTTTTTTTATGTCTCAAAATGGCTCCAAAACCACCCAAAAAGTACCAAGATAAATGAAAAATTATTTGATGACCCAATTTAGATCAATGGTGTTCCTCCTTTGGCCTTGATTTTCTCTTTTCTCCAAGAAACCTCAAATAAACAATCCTTCCAAGTTAGCCTAGATAAGAATACCTCAAGAGAAAGTCAAGGATATGATATAGCTTGAGAAAAAGTTTAGTTTTCAACTATTCTCCAAGAACATTACAATTATGAAGAGGGTATTTATATAGAAGGAGAATTAGCAACCTATAAAAGAAACTAATAATATATATTTGACATCCCATTCTAAAAAATATAAAATCTCTAACTAACTAGAGAGGATAGAGTCAAACAAATGATAAGATATATTGGGTTAGATAACAAAATCCTCGACTAAGTGGGCACCCTCAAAAACTATGGTAACAACCACCTCAAGTACAAATGGTCCAAGAGCAAGAGTGCCCTTCAAAAAGTGATCTAACCACCCATGTGTAAAATCAATTACAAGAAGGGGACATTGAATGGTCAAAATGCAACAATAATTTTCTCATGGTAGACTTAAAAACACCATAATGATGTCAATTTTTTCTTGATTTTATATATTATGACCACATTTTTGAAATCTCATGGCTATTTTGCATCTAATTGCACTAATATAGTATAATTATAAGCACTTTATTGAAAGATAATTACTCATGAATATAAGCCACCCTAGAAATATGTTCTAACAAACTCAACTACCACAATAAATGGTCTAAAGTAGGATACCAACTTCTAACAAACTCTATCCACCTTAGATGTGTGGTCCAAGAGGGTGTAACTCAACAAACCCACACACATAAGGGAATCTCTCCAAGAAAAATGTGTATCCTCCATGAGATTCTTTGTCGGGAGCAGTGATAATTTTCAGTCCTTATCACATTGTTCAATGCATTTTCACATATCCCAATGAATGAATATACATGTATCCCAATGTAGATATATGGATACCAATGTAGTGTCATGGATCCCAATGAAAATATATGGGTCCATATGGTGGTATAGGAATCCCAAGGAAGTATCATGGATCCAAATGCAACTACATTAATCTCAAGGCATAATGCATAGACCCCAAGGTGTATATGCAACTCCTAATTCAAGTACATATATTCCAATGCAATGTGATATGCATGTCATTAAATGGTAAAATAAAAGTCTCATCTCCTCACTTTTAATGGCTCGTTTAACATTTACACTTTAGGATAAGTTCAATCATAGTAGGGACAACATTAACCTCTATTACAAGTGAAAATCCTAAGACCAAGAGGTATGTCCTATTTTTCAAAGTTAGAAGTAGTTAATATCATGATGAACAATACGAGGAAATGAAATAGAGGAAACTTTATGAATTGACCTTAAGAATCATATATGATGTGTAGGTATTCTTCTACTAGATTTCAAAATCTATGGTTCTCTTTTCTTTATGATGGCCTGCATGAGGTTCCACAAAGTTTTGAATTACCAACTCAACATTTTTTTTTACTCCCCCTTCTTCTTTTTTACTTTTTCTTTATATTTCACTTCTTTCTTTCTTTTTTCCTTAGTTATTTTCTTTGGATATGCATTGTTAAGCATGGGACTAGGGTAACGACCTTTTATTGAGGTGGCATAGCTCAAGCAATATTATTTTTTGCTTTTTAAATTTTTATGGATACCATTACCTCAAGCACTTTCACTCTTTTAACTTTGTGTCTCTTACACATGGATAATATTTGCCTTAATTAGGACCTTGATGAATGAATTATGACAAGTTAATTATGAGGAGGGAAAATATGATGGATGGAATAGAAGTGAATGGGAAAGATGGAAAGTATCAATTATGGTTGGGAGATGAATTACACTAAACTCCACCTAGCAATTTACACTATAAGGAGACACTTTGTAGAGGAGGTTTTTATGGAACTTCCCCCAAATATTTATCCATTCTCAATTTATAATGGAGGTTGCTAGCATAAGCAAGGAGTTGGAGGGTTTTGTGAAGGTTTTTACATCATTGTGCTTAAACCGTAAGGATACATCAGTGCACTTAGAAAACTAACGCAATGGTGCTTATTTAATAAGACACCCCAATAACCGTTACTATTAAAATACTAAAATATCATTTTTTTTCTTTTATAAAAAAAATGCATAATGGTACTCCACACATGATTAAGAGCACCAATACATGTGTGAAGAACACACTAGATCAAACTAGAACATTTGGCTTAATAAAAATATTTAATTTTTAAAAACCAACAAACTTTACCGATGTACTTAAAAAACATAACCACATTAGTGTTTATATACTATTGGCACCCCAAAAAACATTAATCTTGGCATTAATAGTACTATAGCCTCAAGTTTTTTTAACACATAGTAAAAATCCTAATCAATGCATTAAGGATATGACCTCACACTAATGTGTTATGATATACATAATGCATTGGATGTTCAAGTCTTTGGCTTAAAAAATATAAGTCTATATGTTGAAAAGAAAGGAAATAATGTATCTGTGTGTTCTAGTACCCAATAATGCAACGATGCATCCTATTGTCAGGTGCATCATTCTAAGGTAAAATAAAAGATAGTGTCTTGGTGCATTCCAATACTCCCTAACAAAATAATACAACTTACTATTGAGTGCATCATGTTAGTGTGAAAATATATATAAATAATAGTTTATATCGAATTTCATTCTACCATTTCTTTATATGTTTCCAATCACTCTCACAAGAACCAATGATCACTCTCCTTCTCTATACACTTTGTTTGTAGTGCTTGATAGTGTTGTTTCCTCAATTATGTAGTTTTTTTCAATCAATTCTTCATTTTTCAATTTTGGAAAACAATGAACATTTTCATTACTTTTGATATATGGGGCAACTATGCCTCCTTAGGTGAGAAGAGACCAAGTAATTTTTTTTTACCACCTTATTTTCAATTTGACAAAATTAAAATTTACAATTGGGATTCAATTTGGCTTTTTTTACGTTTATTTTATTTTATTTTTTCTTTATGCACTTTATGGGTCCAACTCACAGTAGACCTATCAACAATGCATCCTGTGAATGTACAGGGAACATGGTCAAAATGTGTCTTGCGGGACACTCCATGTACAATGCATTATTGAAACACAACACACCACATGTTTTAGGTTAATAGATTATAAAATATGCATTAGTGTGCACCAAATAACATGGATGACAGGACTGGCCAATGCATTCTAAATAATATATTGCATTGATTGTCAATTAATTTATATTGGGTGTTTGGGAGGAATGTTGGTATTTTCCCTATTGAAAAACCATTTCCGATCTACATATAATTACTTGTGATATTATTTACCATTAGTTTATCTTAGTAAATATTCATCAAGAAATTATACATCAGAAATTCAACCAATAGTAGTGATGAGAAAGTAGAGATCATAGTGCAAAAAAACAAGAGACACCGATGTTGAGGTTAGAAACTAGGGCAAAACTAATGGCAGAAGTGTCCTCAGACAGGTAATTTTATTAATAAAAAAAAACAATTACATGTTGATTTTGCAAGAATTTACCCCCGAACAACAAAAGACTCTTGCAATGAGTTATTTATAAGCTCAAATGTCCTAACTACCTCTAATTATGGATCACTTATTAAATAACAAGTGTCCACTTACAATAAATGCTATTCAAACAACTTGCTAACAAATCTCCTAACTTAGAGCCTAAGATACGAAACATTTGTAGAGTCATATATTGTTACAACAATATATTAATTCTAAATGTCTCCATTAAATAATTAAATATTCTAGATTAATAATTATTAATTTAATATCTTAAATTAATAATTATTTTATTCCAACTTTTTAACCTATGATAATATTTTATTTTTGGATCATCTAACATTCCCCCCTATGATCCAAAGATACATTACAACAGATACCAAGTTCATCCCTGAACTTAGTAAATTTTATTGTGCCAAGTGGTTTTGTGAAAATGTCAGAGATCTGATCTTCTGAAGGACAATAAATTGGCTTGAGGACATCTTTTGCAATGAGAGATCTGATATGATGATACTTGGTGTCCACATGCTTTGTCTTTGAATGAAAAACTGGGTTCTTGGCAAGTTTGATGGTTGACTGGTTGTCAATGAATAATGATGTAGCTTTTGCCTAAGAAATGCCCAAGTCCTGCAAAATTCTGCACAACCAAACAATTTCACATGCTGCTTCCCATGCTGAAATGTACTCTACTTCTGCTGAAGAAGTGGCCACTGTAGCTTGTTTCTTACAAATCCAAGATACTGTTGCTGACCCCATATTCATTAAATAACCTGATGTTAATGCTCAATCATCAATACTTCCAACAAAGTGGGCATTTGAATATCCACCAAGTACAAAGTTTTTAGTCTTTGTGTAAAGAAGACCAAAACCTTTTGTTCCTGGGATATATCGAAGAACTATTTTGGCGGCATTCCAGTGGCTCTCGCATGGTTCTTGCATAAAACGTGAAAGAATATTGACTGCATAAGATAGATCAAGGCAAGTATTTATCAAATAAATCAAGCTGCCAATCAACTGTCTGTAAGTAGTGTTGTCCACTTCCCCCCCTTCAAATTTTGAAAGTTTCAAGTTTTGCTCCATGGGGGTAAGAACGAGCTTGCAATCCTGCATTCCAAATCGTTGAAGAACCTTTGCTGCATACTTACTCTGAGAAATGAAAATATGATGTGGACGTGGGAAGACTTCAACTCCAAGATAATAGTGAAGTAATCCCAAATCTGTCATCTTAAAACCTGCATGTAACTCTGTTTTTACCTATGCAATGTGATCATCATTGTTTCCAGTAATGATCAAATCATCTACAGACATAACAAGAATCACCAGATATTTTCCCTGTTGTCGCACATACAAAGTATCATCAGATTCACTTCGTTGAAAACCAACTTTCCTAAGGTATTCATCCATTTTTGCATACCAAGCTTGGGGAGCTTGTTTTGACCCATATAAAGTCTTGATTAATTTGCAGACTTTATGTTCTTGCCCTTCAATTTCAAAACCTGGTGGTTGTGTCATATACACTTCTTCCTGTAAATCCCTGTTGAGAAAAGCACTTTTCACATCCATTTGATGAACTTTCCATCCTTTCTGAGCTGCCAATGCAAGTGTTAATCGGATGGTGTTCCATTTAGATGTAGGAGCAAAAGTTTCCTCATAATCAATGCCTTCCTATTGTGCAAAACCTTTAGCGACAAGTCTTGCTTTATACTTTTCAAGTTTGCCCTTTTGGTTGTACTTAATTTTGTAAACCCATTTGCATCCCATTGGTTTAACATTTTGAGGACAATCAACAATTTTCCAAGTGTTTTTATCAATTACTGCTCAATATTCTTCAATCATAGCCTGTTTCCATTCTTTATATTTTACTGCTTCATTGTATGTGGAAGGTTCAGTAAAATCATGTGTTGTCAAGGCAAAATTTCCTTCACTTCTATGTGACTTTCTTATGCCTATTTTATTCTGCTCATCAGGTTTTACATCTTTCAACAGTTGAACGGCCCATTTTGGTAGTTGATGCTCAGTTGTTTGAGATTCTGAAAAGTCATCATCATTCTAAAGAGGATTAATATAAACTAATGTTCGTCGATCAATTGAAGATTCTGGACGTGGAGAATCACTGTCAGAAGAATTGCTGCTGCCTGGAGATGTGGATGAACTGCTAGAAGATCCAAATGGTTTTGTTGAAGTATATGGACTGGATGAATCATCTTCAGATGAAGGAAAATCAAGTTCATACCAATTTGGTGAATTTGGTTGACTTTGTATATTTCCTTTGCTTTGGTTGCGTTTAGTTTCTAACTTTTGAAGAAGACTTTCAATTTCTTCAGCACTCTTACTCTCTGTTTCATCAAAAATTACATCTCTGCTCACAATAAATTTTCCATTGGTCAGAAGATTGTACCCTTTCTTCTCATCAGAATAGCCAGTCATTGTGCATTTCAAACTTCTTGAGTCAAGTTTAGTTCATTTTTCTTTCGGAATTAAGGCATAGCATACTGATCCAAAAACTCTAAGATGTTTAACTCGAGGTTTGAAACCAAACCAAGCTTCATCAGGTGTAATTCCATCTAAAGAAGCAATTGGAGACCTGTTTCTTAAGTGGACAGCTGTATGAATTGCTTTGGCCCGATATGTTGGACTTAACCTTTTGAAAGTTAACATAGATCTCGTCGTTCCTAACAAGGTATGATTCATTCTTTCTACTACTCCACTTTTCTATGGAGTGTAAACATTTGTAAGATGTCTTCTTATACCATTATCACTGCAATAAGTTTTGAATTCATTTGAAGTGAATTCTCCTCCATTATCTGTCCTCAGAGTACCTATCTTTTCTTTGACTTCATTTTCAAAAAGTTGGCGAAACATTTTAAACTTTTCAAATGCTTCTAACTTTTTCTTTAAGAAATAAACCCAAGTCATTATGATGAAATCATCAATGAACAGTAAGAAATATTTGCAACCACCAAATGAAGTTTGTAGTGGTCCACAAACATCATTGTGAACTAGTTGTAGTCGCCTATTCGTACACCATGAACTTGTTGGAAAACTTTCTCGAATTTGTTTGCCATAAATGCAAGCTTCACATTTTGCATTTTCCTTTCTAAAAGTTGGAAGTCCCTTAAACATCCCTTGTTTCTGATATTGAGAAATACTCTCAAAAATTTAAATGTCCATATCTTACATGCCATAATCTTATAGGTGAAATTCTAATAGTCATTGCCCCTGCAAAATTAGAATGCCTTGGAATAACTATCCCTTTCATCCTTAACAATTTTCCATCTTCATAACCTGTCATCACAGTTTTCAAGCTCTGTTTGACTGAATTAATCTTAACTAGGCCATCTTCCATAATTATCTAATGTCCTGCTTGTTGAATCATGACTAAAGATAACAATTTTTTCATAAAGGTTGGTACATACCATACATTTGAAATCATTTTCTCTCCAATGCTAGGGAGAGAAACTTTAACTGCACCTTTTCCATAAGAAGTATGTTTGGTACCATCGACAAGAAAAATGGAGTTAAGTTGGCAATCTTGAAAATTCCAAAAAAAAATCACGTCGACAAGTCATGTGCTGAGTTGCTTCTGAATCCAAGATCTAAGCATCTTCATAATCACTTCTAAGATGAGAGGAAAGTTGTAATGTCGGTGAAGAAGTAAAAACATATTCTGAGTTATCATCATCTTGATCATTTGCAAATTGTGTTGAGCACTGATGAAACTTGGGAATTTTATTAAGAGAGGTTCGACAATCTTCAGTATAATGTCCAACTTTGTTACATCTTCGACACACAATTTGACTTAAGTCTCTTCCTCTTCCTAAAGATTGTCCTTTGCCTCTACTTTGACTTCTATTTTGAGGTTGTCCTCTAACTTGACTATTATTTCCTTGTCCTTGAAAATAGCCTCTTCCTTGATTGTTTCCTCTGCCTTGAAAATTACTCCTTCCTGAACTGTTGCCACTGTTAAAATTGTTTCCTCTGCTTTGGCTTCGACCTCGACTTTGTACATTATGTGCTGCTTGATTTTGATTGAAATTCCCTCTCCCTCTATTTCTAGAACTGTCAATCGATGATTTACTAGTGCTGGCGTCTGTGAAAAAGACATCTTCACCATTTTTCTTTTTCTTTCCAAAGGTTTTATCATGTTGGGTCAACATTTCGCAGAGCTCATCAAACTTTAGTTTCTCTAACTTACCAGTTAATTGCAGAGTCTCCAAAAAATGTGTGTAGGAAGAAGGAAGTCTAGCAATTAAAATTGTGACCATAAAGCTATCATCTATAGCTGAAAAAACAACATTAATGATTTCCTGCCTAATATTCTTAAGTCTCGAGATATATTAAAGAACATCACCTCCTTCAGTCAATTTTTGTTGCAATAATTTTAATTGTAGATCAACTTTCTTTGATTCGGGCTGAGTATCAAAGAATTCTTTAAAAGTTCTCAAAGTAGACCATGCATCTGTAGCATTTTCTATATGGACACACATTTCATCTTTGACAGAAGATTTAATGAGAGCTAATGCTTTGGCATTCTTAACTTCCCATTTTTCTAGTGCAGCTGCATCTGTGGGTTTATTTGGCTTAATATCGCCATCACATATACCCTGCCACAATTCATTATAAATGAGAGTGCTTTCAATGAGGCATTGCTATTTTTTATAAGATTTTGTACCTTCAAGTTTGTCGGAATCAAAAAATAAATTAATCAACTTTGACATTGTAGTGTTGAAGCTTCACACCAAGAATCAGGCTCAGAAAAAAAATATCAAGATGGGCAACACAACACACAACACACTACGCAAAAAACAATCTATCGGGGCTTGGCCTTGACCCTCATATAGTTGTTGAAACAGGAGAAAAATAACTGAGCTTTGCATTTGGCTCTAGTCAATTTCTCAAAAAATTACAAGGTAACTTTCGAAATTTGACTTTTACAATGCTCATGCAAATCTTGGTAAAAACAATTACCCCCCTCAAAGTAAAATTACTTTGAGTTACAATGCCACACTTATCTCTCCAAAAACAAATTACAAATAAAAACCACTGCATACTCCAGAAAAATTACAAATTACCTTATTACTCCACAAATATTACAAAATCCTTATTACTCCAATAATAAAACATTACATAAAATTATATACATTTGGAGAAAAAATTCGTTGTAGCCGCATTGAAAAATCCACAATTGTTCACACATAAAAGAGGCCCTTCGGGAGGCTAGAAATCGGTTTCATCGTGATCCCTTTTCTTGCTTTCTTGAGCCAATTGCAATGTAATTTATAAAATCGAATAAAAGCCTACATAGAAAATGATCAATCGTTATATTATCACCGCCTACATAGAAAATGATCAATCTTTATATTATCACTGCTTATGTCGAGAGAAAATTATCAATCTTTATAAAATCGAAAATAAATGATCAATCTTTATATTATCAGGCTGTAGCTAAAGGGTTATTTTAGTCCCTCTAACAATGAGATTTTCTATATCTGTCTCCAACTGTATTATATAGGAGCTAGTATCAGCTTTTCCTTCCCACACATGCTGCTTATCAAACTTTGAACTTTTCATTGAGAAAATGCCCTTATCAGCAACAAGAAAAGAAAAATAGAAGCCTACACCAAATTGACCAATCAAATTGTTGTCAGGGCCAGTCTGATTTTCCTTCAAAGCCGCTAAAAACTTTTAAGATACCATTATCCAATATGGTGATGGTTCCATTCTCCTTATCTGGTTTTATGCGGATCTCCAAGTCACCACCATCTCCAAGTACACTCGGGTCGATCACACTTAAAAAACGTAGTCGGATTACTAACAAGCTCCCGCAGGAAGACTTCCTTGTGGTTGTATAAGTTGTTAACTATCAAATCCAACGCCTACTGACCTCTGCCTGATATTCAACTTTCTCAGCTAGCAATTCTACTGTTTCCTTTTCTGCTACAGTGGCCTCGCACCTAAAACCACCAATTATGCGGCTACTTAACTTCGAACCTTTTCTAGTGGCCAAGCTAAACCCATAGCCAGCCACTAAAGCACTCCACTTTAGCGCATTTTTAAAGACCATAGGAGAAGCAAAAAGCAGCGTGGAGATGACAAAAAATGAATAGCAGTGGAAGAAATCTTATAATAATACATAAATTGATTTGCAAATTAAAAATCTAAAATCAATAAGATAATAAAATGTCCTTTTTTCTTTTTGTTGAACACAAAACTGGAAAATTTCCATACCAATCATTTGCTTGTGTGATCGAATTACTTTACAAGGAGAGCGAATTAATTATGTTATATAGCCATCATGGGATATGAATGGGTACCTTTCTAAGAAAACCGACTTGACCATCTAGAATGGCCAACTTAACACATGTGGAGCCACTTGTAATTACAAATAAAAATAATATTTTTTCTTCTTTTACAAAAGTACTTTTTTTACCAAATCAAAAGCATGGATAACATGCTAGAAAAATTAATATTTTTTTCCCAAGTACAAAGATAATAAATATTTTTTATGAATAATGACCATAGCTACAATTTCAACACTCCCTCTTATCTAGGTAGGGATTCATAATCATAGTCAAAATGTTATACATGTTGAAAATATTCTCTAAGGAAGGATCAAGATTATATCAACATCATCAATAGTTTATCATTACCAACATTAACTAACTAGTATCAAATCACCATGGTACTATTCATGCATTCTCTCCCCAAAAGGCATCAATCAACTAGTGTCTCATAACCTTGGTACCATCATATCCATACATAGTCTATTAAAGAGACATTAATCAAATCCATGCATGATTTCCATTAATAAGATCTCTCTAAGACGATATCTAAGCTAGATGATGGGAAGATCCTATCCAACCAGATAGCCTCTAAACCCATTTTCCTATATTGTTCATTGTACTATACACAAGGATGACGACCCTATATTGGTCATAGTACAAGGCACAGGAAAATGTCCATCTTCCTATACTAGTCAACGTGCTTGACACGAGGATGATATCCCTATACTTGTCGAAGTACAAGACACAAGAAGATGCTCATTAAAACATTCTCCCTATTGTTATCACCAAAAAATGATCACCTAGCCATATATGATTAATTTTACCATAGTTAAATCACTTCCACCATGGGAAATAATTTAGTAAACCATTTTTATCAAATTATTTTCTAATTAAAAATAAAATAAAAAACTATGAGAATAATTGAATAAATCATTATTTATTTAATTTTATCTAGGAATAATTATTAAATCATTGTTTGATAATTATTCCTTGTCACACATGACTAAATCTCCTAGGAATAATTAAATAAATCACTATTTATTTATTATTCCTTATTTCCATTATTGGAATAATTGCTAAATCGTTATTTAATAATTTTTTCAATTTCAAACCATTCTTAAATCCTCATGAAATAAGTAATAAATCATTTTATTTGTTAATTGTTTCTAAATAAAGATATTTGACCATTTTGAATATATTTTCCCTCTCCAAAAAATATAATAAAGTATTCCTAACGGTTAGATATTGATTTGGTCAATGTTATTTTATTATTCTCCAATTTCGAGATTAACTCAATACTTTTTTATAAATAGGAGTGTTTTCCATTCATTTTTCACCATGATCATTATCATCGTCACCATTATCATATCCTTTCTTTTGAGCTCCCATTTGAGTTCTTCACATTGGTCTTGGTTTTTCACATATTGAGAGAGAAAATCAATTACTAAAGCATCAAGGACATCAAAGGAACCATCCCATGGAGGGGGGTTTGTAGATCCTTTTGTAGATCTCCTTCACTAGGTGTCATTAATAAAATAATTTATTCATCTTAAAGTCTTTCCATTTGGGTTATTGCATTGGATATCTATATTGTTGTTTTGGATCGTATATGTTATTTTTGTTACAAGTTTTTCCATGTTTTATTACAAATATGAAGTGTAAAAGACCACAAATTTTCGTTAGGGTCACTTGTCACTTAGTGACTTAAGTGAAGTTTTTTCAATACACCTTCCAAGAAATTTCACACTAACAAATGGCATCTCCACTAGTTTTTAGCTACAGTTGTTGTCAACAAATGGCGACTCCACTGGTGTAATAATAACGTTCTTGGGTGACTAAAGTTTAAATGAATTTTAGGGTTTTCTACAATTATTTTTAACCTCTCAATTTCTATTTATAGTATTATTTCTTTTTTTGTCAAATTTTTGGATTCTAGTGGTTTTCTGGTTATTTTTGCATGTGACGGGTATCAGCTGAGCAGAAGATGGAAAAATCTATGTGAAATCTACTGACTGAGAGTCTCGGGAGAAAAGCGCCCTTTTTAGCACCAAATATGCATTCCAAAACGCACATGTTGGCCCAAAAACTATGTTTTCCATTGTTCCAGGTTAGTACATGCATTTTGGAATTTTTCTAGAAAATTTTTAGAATTTCTTTTTCACATTTTCCAAGAGTGTTGTGTGTAGACTAGGAAGGGTACTGTTATCTCAAAATCAGACCCTGGAAGGCTGCTGATCAGGTAGACCTTGAGTAACTATTTCAAACCAATCTTTTGACTAAGGCTTAGCCTCCTTAGCCTGAGAGGGCTCTCTCAAAGGGTTATTGATTTTGACTAATAATTAGATGGCTAACTCTTGTGGAATAACATTGACAAATATGAAGGTTGGATAAACATTACATAAGTTTCCATTGGGCCTATGGAGTCAATCATACTTCAATAAACAATGATACTGCCTTTACATAGAAGTCAGGGCATTTAGCATTTGGATGTTCAGAACACAACTCATATAAAACCATAGTTCATAAATGCATACAGGAAATCAGAGCACATTCAGTGAATTCTGAGTGATTACACGTCTATGCAACTGTAAAAGACATTAAGGAAAGAATAAAATCACACATTCTGAACATGGAAATCCTTCATGAATCCTGAGAAGAAAAGCAGCCAACTTATATTACTGAACTCTGTCTTTACAGAAGCCAAAACAGTACTCTGTTATAAAATTTCCAACCCTTTGTACATTGCTCTTTCTCTTATTTATAGAGCTCTTCTACCTAATTGATATTACTCCTCTAGCATGAGGGAAAGTCGAATTCTCCTTGCTATGATGACACCTATTAACATTTAAAACTAACTAATAAATACAACTGACTGCTAACTAGCAGTTTTAGAGACCTAAGACAATTAGGATTCTATCTCTTCATCGTGATTACAACAACCTTATCTAAACATTTAAAACATTATTTTACACCTAAAACTCCATGAAGTCGAACTTGATGGTGCTCATAACCTTCCAGCTGGCCATTGACGACTCATCCCTTTGATGTTCCTAGAAACTAGGAGACTGTTCCTTCCTTTGTTCTGGCTGAAAAATGTGTCTTGGGACAGAGCTCATAACTTCTGATAAAAAATGTATTTGGACAAAATGAAGGAGGTTTTTGTGAACCAATCCGTACTGAACAAAAACCTCTCTTGGTTTTTTGAAACACCTTTCCTATCGCCCAAAATGTGTCTTTGAAAAACAGATGTAAAACAAAGAAATATACTTGTGAAAAACTACACCTACAGCAGTTTCGTAGCGCACGTTTGGTCCTTCATTTCTCCCATCGCATGATGTATTTGAGGAAACTGAAGGAGGTTTTTGTGAACCAATCCGTGCTGAACAAAAACTTCTCTTTTTTTTTTTAAACTCCATCCCTACCTCCCAGAATGTGCCTTTGAAAAACCAGTGTAAAACAGAGAAATATGCCTATGAAAAACTTGCACCTACAGCAGTGTCGTAGCGCAAGTTTAATCACCCATTTCTCCCAGCTCATAATTAATTTGAAGAAAATGAAAGAGGCTTTTGTAGTTAAGTATGTTAGGAATAAAAACCGCTTTCAATTTTCCAAAATATTCTTTCAGTTTCTCTAGAGACCTCCTGGAAGTTGACTACTTAAAACCGTTTTTCTCCTGAAAAAGGTTGCTTTAGTTACCCCAGTTGTTCTTCATACAATTGCATTGGATTATCTTGTTTTACATACACTGTAGACTTGACCCAAAAACCCTTTGAAGTTGCCTTAAGCATCATGAACAAAACTTACATCAATGAATGATCATCTTCATAAACTTCCTTTCAAAAATATTTGCCCTTTGTCACTCAAAATTGGTCAACTTCATTAAAATATGTAGCTACAGCAATTTCGTAGCGCGCTACGAAACTGCTGTGTAATCACCAAAACACAGTTTTAATGCCAATTCAACTCTCTTGATCTTTCCTTTGCTTGAAATGACCTTTCCATCTACCATGAAGTTGTTCAAAACTTACATGCCTTGCTTGAGCCTTCAAAGAACTCTGATGTATGCTGACCCTAAGTTTGCCAAGGCTTCTTATGCATGAAAGGAGCATGAGAATGACCAAAACCAATTCTTCCTTACCTTACCCTTTTCTTTTGAAATCTTTTTATTGATAACAGTGGCTCCACATGGGATAGTGTGCCCTTGTTGTTCACTAAGAACCTGCAGTTCCAGTGCCTTATCCTCTTATGATAAACAAAAATTTATTTGACAAGCATCTCCTTTAAGTTTCTTGGGCCTTCACCTCGGGCTTAAGCTTGATGATCACTGTATGAAAAAGAAGTCTATATCTACTAAAAAAAAAAAGTATGCTCAGTCAACCTTGAGCTTATTTTCATTTTCCTACCTACCTACCGACTAGCTGCATTTTCCACTTTAGGTCAAGCAACATGATATTTCCAATGAAGCCAATCAATTGTCCTTCCTGATATTGGAGGCTCTTGACTGCATTCAACCTCAAAATAACCATGGTAGTGAGATGACCAAATCAACTCATAATATACCTTCTCTTCATAATGCAAATGAAAATGAAAAATTGGTGTGCAAAGCTTGTCCATATATTCATTTATTGGGTCAAAGAGGACATGGTTATTTTGATGATCATCATAACATTCTACATCTTTAGACAATTGATTCTCAGCCACACACGATTCTTTGATATGCTATCCAACTGCTCTTCTAAATGGTTCCCACAAACAATGTAATTTTCCTCCTTATTATGATCATTCATTGATGTAAGTTGTTGCAAGGAAACACAAAATTGAACAACCTTTTCCTGTGCCTGAGGATTATAAAAGCTATCTTCTAGTATTTCTTCTTGTTGTGTGTAATCATTTTCATCTTCATTATGATTCGAAGATTGAGAAGACTGCTGCATCTCTACATCAATATCAGAGGATTGAACATGGTTTTCATAAGTAAACCCCTGCTAATCTTCATGTTGCGTTTCATGAGATGTTATACTTTCTCCTTGGTGCTGGAATGCATTGTTATGAAGAGCCTCTAAAATTTCTTCATCCATAAATTCATCATCATCATAACAATCCTCCAAGTACTGAATAAGACTTAAAGAATGTCTATAGCAATCTTTGAGCAACAATAAGGAAGGATGACATTCTTTATACATCTCATTGAATTCATCATGAAAACTAGCAAGCGAATATATTGAACCATTTTCCAAACTTTTATACCAAGACCATGCTTTTCCTTCTAAAGTGGTCATAAACATCTTCATGAGACAATATTCTGGGAAATGAACCTTAAGACTACGTACATGCATATGGAACCTAACCAAATGAAGAGCAGCATTGTCTTTCTTTTCATCTTTGAATATTGGAAGATCCTCTAACCAATCAACCTTTGGCATAGGATTTGGAAAACTAGGGATATGAGACTGATTCATAGGAGCATACCTGGCATTCATTCTTGCAGTGGAACTCATCTTGGAACTTCATCAAGCCACTGATCTTCTAGCAGTGGAGTCACCTTCCAATTTGTTATTTGATGTGTGGAGTCGCCAAGGTAGTTTTGCAGCCTCAAAAAGATGTCTGAGCTCCTGCTACCTTCAAAAGTTTAGCCTCTTAATTTCGGGAAAGAATAAGCTTCAGGATCCCGGCAAACGCACCAAAATGTTATCTCAAAATCAAGTCCTGGAAGGCTGCAGACTAGGAAGACCTGAAGTAACTATTTCAAACCTACTTTAGGCTGAGGCTTAGCCTCCTCAACCTGAGAGGGCTCTCTCTAAATGGATTAATGATTTTGATTAAAGATAAGATGGCTAACTCTTATAGAAAAACTGTAACAAATATGAATGGTGGAAACACATTTAACAACCATCCATTGGGCTTATGGAGTCAAAAACACCTCAATATCACAATGAACTCAACCTTACATGGAAGTCAGGGCATTCAGCATTTAAACATTCAGAACATAAACTCATATGGGACCACACAGTTTATAAATGTATACAGGAAGTCAGAGCACATTCAATGAATTCTGAGTGATTATACATCCATACCACTGTAAAAGACATTAAGGAAAGAATAAAATCACACATTCTGAACATGGAAATCCTTCATGAATCCTGAGAAGAAAAGCAGCCAACTTATATTACTGAACTCTGTCTTTACATAAGCCAAAACAGTACTTTGTTATAAAATTTCCAACCCTTTGTACATTGCTCTTTCTCTTATTTATAGAGCTCTTCTACCTAATTGATATTACTCCTCTAGCATGAGGGAAATTCGAATTCTCCTTGCTATGATGACACCTATTAACATTTAAAACTAACTAATAAATACAACTGACTGCTAACTAGCAGTTTTAGAGACCTAAGACAATTAGGATTCTATCTCTTCATCATGATTACAACAACACTATCTAAACATTTAAAACATTATTTGACACCTAAAACTCCATGAAGTCGAACTTGATGGTGCTCATAACCTTCCAGCTGGCCCTTGATGACTCATCCCTTTGATGTTCCTAGAAACTAGGAGACTGTTCCTTCCTCTGTTCTGGCTGAAAAATGTGTCTTGGGACAGAGCTCATAACTTCTGATAAAAAATGTATTTGGACAAAATGAAGGAGGTGTTTGTGAACAAATCCGTATTGAACAAAAACCTCTCTTGGTTTTTTAAAACACCTTTCCTATCGCCCAAAATGTGTCTTTGAAAAACAGGTGTAAAACAGAGAAATATACTTGTGAAAAACTGCACCTACAGCAGTTTTGTAGCGCACGTTTGGTCCTTCATTTCTCCCATCACATGATGTATTTGAGGAAACCGAAGGAGATTTTTGTGAACCAATCCGTGCTGAACAAAAACCACTCTTGGTTTTTTGAAACACCGTCCCTACCTCCCAGAATGTGCCTTTGAAAAACCAGTGTAAAACAGAGAAATATGCCTGTGAAAAACTTGCACCTACAGCAGTTTTGTAGCGCAAGTTTAATCACCCATTTCTCCCAGCTCATAATTAATTTGAAGAAAATGAAAAAGGCTTTTGTAGTTAAGTATGTTAGGATTAAAAACCGCTTTCAATTTTCCAAAATATTCTTTCAGTTTCTCTAGAGACCTCCTGGAAGTTGACTACTTAAAACCGTTTTTCTCCTGAAAAAGGTTGCTTCAGTTACCCCGGTTGTTCTTCATACAATTGCATTGGATTATCTTGTTTTACATACACTGTAGACTTGACCCAAAACCCCTTTGAAGCTGCCTTAAGCATCATGAACAAAACTTACATCAATGAATGATCATCTTCATAAACTTCCTTTCAAAAATATTTGCCCTTTGTCACTCAAAATTGGTCAACTTCATTAAAATATGTAGCTACAGCAGTTTCGTAGCACGCTACGAAACTGCTGTGTAATCACCAAAACACAGTTTTAATGCCAATTCACTCTCTTGATCTTTCCTTTGCTTGAAATGGCCTTTCCATCTACCATGAAGTTGTTCAAAACTTACATGCCTTGCTTGAGCCTTCAAAGAACTTTGATGTATGCTGACCCTGAGTTTGCCAAGGCTTCTTATGCATGAAAGGAGCATGAGAATAACCAAAACCAATTCTTCCTTACCTTACCCTTTTCTTTTGAAATCTTTTTAGTGATAACAGGTTCTATATCGCTATTTTTAGTCTCCCCTAGGCCTATATTCTCTTATATTTTTTCTTTGAGAAAGGAAAAAACCCACTAGGGTTTAGAGTACACCTCCACATTGTTAGGAAGAGATTGGTTGAGTGATGAGTCAAGGGTTTCAACATTTTCAGCCACAAATTTTCAGATTTTGATCCATAAATTTTCAATACTTTTGGATAGGTTTATTTTACATTTTATCCCTTCAGAGTTTGGGTTTTTCCTTTCCCCCTTAGGATCTCCTTGAGTATCCTAGGTTTTGGAGCTTCATACCTATCCTTTGCAACATTTTTCACCTCTGATTTTTGTTGTTTGTCGACACCGTTTACAGCAGATTAGTGCCTCTAGTTCTCAGTCCCTTTTACATTAGGTCTTTTAGGCATTTTATGTTTCTTTGAGTAGCTTATTTTCCCTCTCTTGCTTAGCTACTTGATGTTGATTTTTGGTAGCATTGGATGTGCTCTAAGTCTCAAAATTTGTAGGGAATCTTAGACACATGCATTCTCCAATACCCAGAAATTGTTTTGGGAAATTCCAACCAGAGAAATTTTTATTAAAATAATTAATTATTTTTAATGGGACCCTAAGTCTAAACTTAGCAAATTAAAATAATTAAAAGGTATTAATCTGACTGTGGTTGGAACTTCTAGAAGAAGACGAGGATCAAGCCAAAATGATCTAAGACATTGATTAGAAGTGAATTTGGGTCATTATTTTCCAACATAAAGATATAAGAAGAGGCTTGAGGAGCACTTGGAGAACATACAGAGTAGAGTTCAAAAGATTGAATTTCTGAAGCAGAGCAGCTATCTGTGAGAAATTTGAAGTGAGGTTTTGCAGTGAGGAGCAGGGATAGTTTCGGTTGAAGATTTCTCCTAATCTAGGAATACTCAGCAGAGGGGGTGAAGAGAGATCCACGAGAGGTAGCGCGGAGCCAGAAGAGGCTGACGTAGGCTACACAGAGGCAGTGTAGGGCCTTGAGGAGATCTGAAATTTGTTAGAGGGATCGATTTCTATAGATGGAAATCGGGGTGTGAGACCAGGAGAGTAGAAGTTAGAATCTCATAGACAAATCGATCAGCTGAGAGGAGTGATGCAGACCCTAGATAGTGCAACATTGGGTTGACATAGGAGGCAGCGCAGAGGCAGCCAGGGGCTCTTCATTCAATGGCTAGATCAGCTAGGATCTCCAGTGACAGTGTGAGGTAATCTCACTTATCTCTCTGTTAGTGATATTCTCTGTACTGGATAGCCAGGAGGGCATCCAAAGAGGAAATTCCACTTGAAGACAGTTTTATTAAAATAATTAATTATTTTTAATGGAACCCTAAGTCTAAACTTAGGAAATTAAAATAATTAAAGGGTATTAATCTAACTGTGGAGAAAACTTCTAGAAGAAGACTAGGATCAAGCCAAAATGATCTAAGCCATCTATTAAAATTTAATCTAGGTCGTTGGTTGTCTAACAGAAAGATATAAGAAGAGGCTTGAGGAGCTCTTGGAGAACATACAGAGTAGAGTTTAGAAGATCGAATTTCTGAAGTAGAGCGGTTGTCGGTGAGGAATTCGAAGTGAGATTTTGTAGTGTGGGGCAGGGATATTTCCGATTGGAGATTTCTTTGAATCCGAGAATACTCAACAGAGGAGGCGAAGAGAGATCTGGGAGAGGTAGCATAGAGACAGACAAGGTTGACAAAAGGCCACATAGAGGCAGCATAGGCTGACGCAAAGGTAGCGCAGGGCTTAAGGAGATCTAAAATTTGTTGGAGGGATCAATTTCTGTAGCTATAAGTTGGGGTGTGAGACCGAGAGAGCAGAATTCAGAATCTTAGAGGCAAATCGATCAGCGGGGAGGAGTGACACAGACCCTAGACAGTGTAACATTGGGCTGACATAGTGACTACACAGAGGCAACTAGGGGTTGTTCGTTTAGTGGTTGGATCAATCAGGATCTTTAGTGATAGTGTGAGGTAATCTCACGTATCTCTCTGTGAGTGATATTCTTTGTACTAGATAGCCAAGAGGGCATCCAGAGATTGTATTTGTAAATTACTCCTGCATAATAATAAAAGCCTCAGCTGTTGCACTGAGTTTCCCACACTAGGTTTTTCCGGGGACATTTGTCCAAAAATAATTGTTTAGATGTGTTGTGCATTTCTTTCTTATTCAGTTTCTTGTTTCCACATTTTATTTAAATGGTGAAGGCTACAATGTATTAGTTTCATTGTTTACTATAGGAAACAGTAAATAATTTCATTAAGTAATTTATAAATAGAAGAAACATACTCAGTTGCTGCAGTAGAAATTTGGGCATCCAAATTTTCACATGGTATCAGAGCCACAAGTGAAATAAAAGAGCAGTGCTAGAAGAGCCCAGCGTTGAAGGAGGAAGGGAGTTCAAATTTCTTGCAAAGGTAGCAAATCAAATCCCCAGATGGATTGCGCATTTCAGTCTAGGAGGGAAAGATTTTCGTGGTAAATATCTCTCTGAGTGAGTTGACATAGAGGTAGGATTTCCAAATCGAAATATGTTAGCAGGAGAGGGAGAAACACAACAGTAGCTTCAATGAAGATGGGTTTATCATGGGACATAATTTTCTAAAAGCAGTTGCTGGGCAAAAATATGTCTGAGTGAAGAACATAAACACTTGAGGGAATTTCTTCCTCAGGGAATTCGAATTCTCATTTGCTAAGTAGTAGCAGGAGAGAGGAGGTCATTCGACTTTTTCGATTGGCAAAGATGGTATCCAGTGGATTGAGAGATCAGGATAGGTTGGATGGTGGATTCAGCTGTGTCATCTAGAAGGCAAGGATGTCGTGCCTTCTGGATGAGCATTTTCTCAAGATCTACGTCAACAACATGGTACTTGAGCTCGTAGATCTAGATCCTCTCAAGAAGTACAAGGGAGAAATGGGGAAGACCAAGAGAATGATCCTCAACGGAGTGAAGGATCATATAGTCTGTCACATCACTAGCAGAGACACTGCCAAGGAGAAGTAGGATTTTTTTTTGGCGTTATATCAGGTATCTTATGAGCAGGGGAAGATGTACTTGGAGCAGAAGATGAGATCTATACAGGTGCAGAAGGGGGAACGCATTGGTCAGTTCCTTAATAAGCTTCAAGAGACCCGAGATGAGATGGAAGTTGTGGGGTCAACACCTCAAGGTTCTTAGATGGTAAGACTAGCCCTGAATTCAATTTGTGAAGAATGGAAAGTTTTTGTCTAGAGCATCCTGGGCAGGGCCACTTCGCTAGACTAGGATGGATTATGGGCAGCTCTTAAGCAAGAGGATCTGAGGAGAGACTTGGTAAAGTGTAAACTTAACAGAAGTAGTAGTAGTGGATCAAATCCCAAGGAGGAGGAAGGGAATGTAACCTTCACATCCAAGGGGCAACATAAGCAACGAAAGAAGAAGAAAGATGTTTCAAAGATTAAATGCTTCAGGTGTTGTGAATTCAGTCACTACGCAACACAATGTCCTCTCAGGAAGAAGGAAAAATATGAGAAGCATGATTTGAAGGTCGCAGTCATGAAGATCGAGGAGGAGGAGTTTGCCATGACATCCCAGGCATCTCCAGGAGGTAGGTGGGGAGATCTAGAGTTTTAGTTCAAAAGGATTGCAGTTGTGCAAGATCCTTGAGGAGTCCACCTCTCAGATCAATTCCTTGCTATGGGAGCCCAAATCAGAAGTAGCAAGATGGACCAGTTTTAGTTGGTGTAGAGGAGCGTCAGAGTGACAGTTGTGGTGGCTAGGAGTGCCAAAGACTAAGGATCATGGATCTAGATTTAACAGCAATGTAGTTGGCACAAAGCAGAGTCAACAGTGGTGCAAAGGCTTTAGAGGGTCAATGTAGAGGCTAGCAGCAGTCAAAACTCTAGCAATGAGATGCAGCACACTAAACACTTATTCAGTAATTTGGAATGTTTTCTTGTTGTTGATGCAGTAGCAGCAGTAGTTGGAGAAGATTGCAGTGCAGATGTAGTATTGGAAGTGGCAGTGCCAACAATAGCACAGATGCAAAATTGAGAGGGAGTTGTAGTACATATGCAGTTTTGATAGTGGCAAGGTTAGAAGCAGGACAGATGCAGCAATTGTGTAGTAGTTGGTGGACAGGATGTCAGACATCAGTAGCGCAGAAGGAGATGTTACAGAATAGAGTGATGCTTCAGCATGATGCATTGTTAGAGCACATTCCTTGCTAAGAGGGAGTGTTGATTTCTGGTGGCATCAGATGTGCTCTGACTTTCAAAATTTGAATGGAGGCTTAGACACATGCATTCTCCAATAAGCAAAAATCATTTTTGGAAATTCCACCCGGAGACATTTTTATTAAAATAATTAATTATTTTTAATGGGACCCTAAGTCTAAACTTAGGAAATTAAAAAAATTAAAGGGTATTAATCTAGCTGTGGGTGAAACTTCTAGAAGAAGACAAGGATCAATCCAAAATGATCTAATCCATTGATTAGAAGTTAATTTGTGTCGTTGGTTGTGTGACAGAAAGATATAAGAAGAGGCTTGAGGGGCACTTGGAGAACATACAAAGTAGAGTTCAGAAGATTGAATTTTTGAAGCAAGATAGATGCCAGTGAGAAATTCAAAGTGAGATTTTGTAGTGAGGGGTAGGGATAGTTTTGGTTGGAGATTTCTCTTGATCCAAGAAGACTCAACAGAGGAGTCATAGAAATATCTGGGAGAGGAAATGCAGATTTAGAAGAGGCTAACGCAGGGCCACACAAAGGCAGTGTAGGCTGACGTAGAGGCAGCATAGGGCCTTGGGGAGATCCAAAATTTGTTGGAGGGATCGATTTTTGTAGCTAGAATCCAAGGTTGTGAGACCAAGAGATAAGAAGTCAGAATCTCAAAGGCAAATCAATCATCCAAGAGGAGTGACACAGACCCTAGACAATGTGATGTTGGGTTGATGAAGTGACTGCGCAGAGGCAGCCAGGGGTTGTTCATTCAGTGGTTGGATCAACCAGGGTCTCCAGTGATAATGTGAGGTAATATCACTTATCTCTATCATTGGTATTCTCTATACTAGATATCCAGGAGGGAATCTAGATATTGTATTCAGAAATTACCACTGCATAATAATAAAACCCTCAGTGGTTGCACCTGTTTTCCCTTGTTCAATTACTTGTTTCCTCATTTTATTTAAATGGTGAAGGCTACAGTGTATTAGTTTCGGTGTTTGTTGTAGGAAACAGTAAATAATTTCATTTAATAATTAACATATAGAAGAAACATAATCAGTTGCTGCAGTACAAATTTGGGCATCCAAATTTTCACACTTGATAGCCTTTTTAGTTGGGGCTTTGTGTGCTTGATTGGTTTTTTGTTTTTCTATCATTTTCAGCATTATTTACTATATTTCAGCATTTTATTTTCCGCAACACATGGCAACATAAAACATGCTCAATTAACTCATCCACTTGACACATTATTCTTACACACTCACACCCTAAGCGAACGTGAGCTTGTTTAGCATCGCCAAGCCAAGACTTGAAATTCTATACCTTAATAACTCAACATAAATATATTAAGCCCACTTGGGCACCAGGGCCAAACAATATTTGTAGTTTAGGTTTAGGGTCGGTGGGATATGCTTCTAATAACACCCATCGATCGCTTTATTTGAGACATAGAAGTTGAAATATTAGGGAGCTTAAAATTTGTCACCATCCCACGGTCCAAAGTCGGAGTGCGTCATAAACATGATTCGGAGGGGGTTAGGCTAGGTCATCATGCGATTGGTTCTTCTCGGGGCTAACCATTCGCAGGGAATCCTGTGCATTGGCTAACTACCAAGAAGCTCAAGACTCAACTACCCCTGTGGGATGAAGGTAACCATAGTGACCAATCTTAGGAAAACACCTTATAGGACTGGTTGTGGGAAGAATTTAGTTCTCTACCCTACCTTTCTTTGGACAGCTCTGCTTGTGGGGATGAGATTCTGTCAAGTAAGAAGTTTGTTGGAAGGCCATTTGAAACAATATATTTAGGATTATTTGAGGATTTAGACCACCTATAAGCTAGAGATGTTTTTACTTGATAGGACATGTTTTTCTTGTATTAGAGTAACATCATTAATGTAGTTAGTTTACACTTGGCACCACTACACTAGGTGTTTGCTTGTTGTTTGTTTCTCTTTTATTCCTTTCATCACCCTTTAGTCCTTAGAGTCATCTTTGTCTTGACATCATTTTGCCCCCTAGGCATTTGTCGCAAAGACTTTGATTTCTTCTCCCTCAATTTCCGTTAGGACATATCACTCCTCCCCATCGAGTTAGAGTACATCCTCCTAGTCCTCCATCAAGTGATCATTCTAATTCCAATTCTGCCGATTCATTTAGTTCTTCCTTTGATTTTGCATCTTCTCAACCTCGTACCACCATTAGGTCAGGCACCAAAGTGGGTGTGGGAAACCAAGGTGGTAACCCAGGTACCAACCAGGGTAACCCCACCAACGGTGTGGTCACTCTTCCTTTATTTCTTCCTTTTATGGTTGGTTTCAATCCCCTTGATTTTAGCCAACTCATCAATGATCCCCTTCTCCATGATCCCAATTGCCCAGCTATGCCTACTAAACTCCCTTTAGACATCCCAAAGTTTGAAGGTAATCATGGAGAAGATCCCACTAATCATGTTCGCTCATTCCATATGTGGTGTTCATTCAATTCTATCACTGAAGTCTCCATTAATCTTCGTCTGTTCCAACACACTCTTACTGGAGCTACTGCTAAGTGGTATGTCGATCAACCTAGAGCCACTCATTCCACTTTTGTAGCTCTTACCAAAGATTTTCTTACCTATTTCCAATTACCTCTATGTTATGGCACTGGTACTGAACTATTGACTTATTTCCATCAAACTTATTCCACCCGCTTATCCGACCATGTTTAGGAATGCAATAGAAGGAGGAGCATCTATAGATCTCCTGAATTCGATGAGCGCATCTATATGGATTGGTTCCTTAGATCACTTTTGGCCCCCATTGCTAAATATGTCACATCACACTTCCCCCATTCCGAGGAAGATTCACTCCAAGTAGCCTTAAAATTTGATCGGACTATACCTAGTCAGGTTATGTTTATACTATCATCCCCGATCTGCCTCGGCTTGGTTCTACCAATGCATCGAGGGCATATCATGTCGTCAATGTCATAGTTGGAACCATTTCACAACCTAAACCATATGCTCCACCTTTGATGAGTTATTGTCAACCTCAGGGAGGGACCAGTTCCTCTTACATTTATCCCTTCCCTAATCCTCCACATGGAAACTCTTATCCATGTCCTAGGTCCCAGCATACCATATGCATATTCCCATCCACATGAACAGAACCTAGGGTGCATTTTTTCACCACCTATTTATCCCAATGTTGTCCCATCTCCTTACTATTAGTATGCACTACCTAGAGCTCCATCCGCTTCGGCACCAATGCCCCAACCCGCCATGCCTACTCCAGCTCTACCACCGTATCAACCTCCTCCACAAGGTCAAGTGTATGCTCAACAGAGCACAGCCAATTCGCCCAACCCCAAGAAAAGGAACAAGGGGAAAGGTAACCAGAATCATTAATCTCAAGGTACTCAAGTTAGACAAGGTCCACTACCCAATACACCTCAGGGACCCCAACCTTAATCCTGCAACCTAGCAACAGGGTGAACGACCCAAGAAAAACAAGTGTCTTTGTATGAACAAGTATTGTGCCTGTTGCGACATATATGGCCATTATACTCATAAGTGTCCTATTTTAGCTCAGATGCATCAAGTATGGGAAGCTCAAGTAACCACTTCTCGAGGACCGCAGCCCATAGCCCCTCCTCCCCCTTCTGCTTTATCTCAATCGACAATGCTTACCAATCCTTTTCCTCACCAAGGATATATTGTTTTCCAACCTACAGAAGGTTAGGTAGCTCCGCCAGCTCCACCATTTGGTCACCATGGTTATCATATTCTCATGATGAATCCTGATGAGGTTAATATTGAACAAGTCAACCTCCAAACTCAATTGTGCCAATGTGACAAACCACCCACTAAGTCAGCGACTGAGTCCCAACCAAAAGTTTCCACTAAGCCTCTCTCATCATCAAATGGTACCTTAAAAATCCCTCTGCCTAAGGTAGAGGTTATTCCTAAGATCCCCAAAGGTTCATTATGTCGAAATGATCCTTTTGCTAAATCCTACCATACTTATAGCATAGTAGATGACTTGGCATAGTCTCCTGCTACCATGTCAATGTTGGAAGTCCTCTAGACGTGCCCATCCCAATAGAAACCTATACTCTCTCCTTTAGGTTTTGTGGATCCCTAATACGATCATATGATTTTCTTTAATGATGACAAGTTAGAAAATCCTTCCCTACCTTCATCTATTGCATTTCAAATACCAGCCTCCATTATAAATGCCATTGTTTAGCAGTGTATCATAGACGAAGGTGCCTCCACCTATGTGATGGTTGCTAGTGTTTGGAAGCGACTTGGTTCCCCATACTGTCCCCATTTGATTCATAATAAAGTGAATCAGTCATCTCCCTGTGGCAAATTCACTTGCTGAATATCTTCACCAGTTGGCTTCTTCATAGGTTATTTATGGGCTTGGAGTTTCTAACACGCAGCTTTCTGGTGTCCATTCTCATTGCAGTAGCTACAATGATTCTTTCTCCTCCAAACTTTCTGGATCGTCTTGGAATGCTTTCTCTTGGTGCACCTCTGATAAGTGCACGTGGAACCCTCACTATCACTATAATGTGATGAAGTTCTCTCATCATATATCGTTGGTTGGTCATTGGTTTCTTTGGAGCATTCCCAACCTCTTTTTTGACATATCCAAGTCCTGCATAATGAGGCAATTCCTTCACTTTGATGGGATTCACAATGCCTTGGCCATTAATGTCGAGGCCCTTTCCTTGACACCCCATTTTCTTCAACAATTTTGATCCAATTCTTGTATTATGTTTCTCAAAGGAAGCGAAATCATCATCATAAAAGGTACATGAAATTGAAGAATCAATTTTTACCTCAGGCTTGTTATGTGACAACTTTTCTAAGGCCTCCTCCTTGGCCTGTAGCTAATATTACAACCTTTGTTCCTCCTTCTTTGCTTCTTGTAGGAGTCTCCTTAGTTCATCATTCTCCTCTTGAATGCTTTGGTTGATTTCTTTGAGTTCTTGGAGCCATGCCGCATATCTTCCCCTTTTCATTTATTGCACCACAACTGTTGAAATATTTGTCTCATTGGTTGAATCAAAACCCAAGTCGATGGGTCCATCTGTTGCAATCCCAAGAGATTCAATATTAATTTCGTCACCTGAGTCTAATCCCAGGTAAATTGGTCCACCACCTGCAAATCTCGCAGTTGTGAACTTCTCATCATCCTCTGATTCATATTCTTTGTCTTATTTCATAGTTGCAACTGTATTATGCTTCTCTTTTTTTCCGTTCCTCTTAGGTCTCAATTCTGGATGTAGTTTCCAAAAATTTTCCTCATCATGCCCTTCTTTCTCACAATGAGTACAAGAGGGCTTTTCTTATCTTCTCTTGGTTGTTTTTTTCCTCTTTAGGTGGTCATCTTACTCATGCTTCTCCTTCATTTCAATATGTACATCCTTCACACTAGCTTCATCAAGAGACTCAGGTTCAAAAAATAACAATGAATGACACAAATAACTATGCAAAGAGCCAATATATTTCATCAATGTCTCAGAAGTGTCTAGTGGAACATTCAATGTTAATGCTTGTTTTCTAAACTCCTCTGTAAAATTCTGAACAGTTTGACCTTTGCTTTGTTTCAAATGTTGCCATTCCATCATGGCCTTTTGTTTGTAACCCAATGGGTAACATTGTCCTCTTAAAGCAGAAATGAACCCAAACAAAGATGAAAGAATTTTACAACTATTCTTAGCACCTTGTCGTAGCTTGCCTTCCCACCAGACGAGAGCAGTGCCACTTAATCAAAGGGATGCTAGTTCGATCTTGGCTTCATCGTCTTTGATTTGTTGTATGCGACAATACACCTCAACCTATATTATCCAATTATCTAGATTTTTTGCATTAGATTCTCCACTAAATACAGGTAAATCAAATTTGACATCTAGCTTCAAAAAGGGCTTTTTAGATTCATTCCTTTGATTCCTGTTAGAATGATGAGAAGAGGAAGAAGAAGGAATTTCACTGGAGGATGGAGAGGGAGGAGGCTCTTCTCCTCCACCTTCGTGATTTATCGAGACATGATCATCTGGTTCTTTATTCTCAGACTTTATTGTCTTTTCATATTTTGTAAACAATTTTTGAATTTCTCTTCCATGGTGAAGAATATCTTGTGATAATTTCTCTCTTACTCCAATCGAGCTTCCTCATCTGCCATGTTTTGTCTTCGTGGTGCATGTCTTGCTTCAGGATCAAAGAATTTAAGTTTTCCTCCTCCTCTTCTGATCTTGTTCCTGGTTATCATTTACTCATGCAGCTCGCATCAAGAAGACTTGCTCTTATACCAAACTTCATCCAGATCTTTTAACTTCAAGGATGCATTTAGAATTGCATATAAAAGAACATATTAACCAAGTAAGTTAACACATGGAAAATAAGTAGAAAACATAAAGAAACCATGAGATCAAAGGCACACAAACCATTTGATTACAGATTTCACCCAATGTGGGCTATGTCTTCGGGCCCTTCTCAAAGTGGGGAAGCCTTCTTTCATTAAGTGGCAACAAAGAAATCAATTACAAGCAACTTTACAAAAATGACCTTTACACCTCCAATTCAGATGATGGCCCTAAAATGGAGACATCAACTGGAGAAACTGACTGCATGGTTGGATTCCTGGCACAAAACTTGTAAAATCAACTATAAACTTGTCAAATTATGACATTGGCACTTTTAGCCCTCTAAAGGAATCTTTTCAGCATCTCAATGATTCCCTCACTCATGGTTTGACACCCCTGACCACTCCCAGTTCCATCATCCACTCTCCATCAATCTCGTTCCGAATGGGCAATGAAATTTTAAATAGAATTGGGTAGCAAAGGCACCAAAGAACGATTTGTGGCTCGTTGGTGGCAGAGTCAGTTAGCCCGACAGTGGTTTTGGGTTCGAATTTCTTTGCGTCCCATATATGGTTGGACTGTTGTGTTACATGCAGTATGGTTTATTTTTAATATATGGTTCCAGTGAGGTTAGAGGCTCGCCACCAAAAAAATTATACTTTTTTTTGTTTTTTTATAACATAGTAGTTCGAATTTTCTCGCCATTTTTAAGGGATGTTAGACAAATTAAGTAGGCAACAAATTCACCTGTTCTTATGGTCATATTTTGTGCATTGGGACTCTTCCAAATTGTTGCCTCATTAGTGACTTCCACTTGGCCAAGTTTGACCAGAACTTTGACCAGCTATAACTTGAACATACGAACTCAGATTTGAGTGTCGTTCACACTATTGGAATTAGGGCGATGAGCACTATGATATGGTCCTAGTTTCACTTCTATATGATGACTTTTATTTTTGAGCTATTTTTAAGGTCTCTTATATTTCTAGATTCATCTAGATCAACATGTGAAGAGGAAAAATCTTCAAATAAATACCAAGTGTCTTGTAACATTACTTGTAACAGTAATGTAAATAATGATTTAGCTTTATTGTTTATTCTTCATTTATTTTGGTTTGTTTCATATTTTTATTTATCTTTTATCTTTCAATTTTTGCATATGTTATGGTAACATTTTGAGAATGTTGAACCATTAATGGAAGAACATGAAAATGAATTCCAAGGCCTAAATTATGAGCAGCTAGAACTTCAAGTTTTTCAATTCCAATCGATGCTTATAACTATGAGTTTATTCTATATTTTGAAATAAATATTCCGCAAGCTTCGACACTTGAGATTGCATCACTACAATCTAGCCAATCATAATTTATCTAAGAATCTTCTAAAAAAATCATTGGATTTCCAGTCAACCTTTAATGATCCATTTGAAAATTGTTTAGAAAATTTAATTCCGAAGAAGATTTATGATAATGTTTTTTCTCTTATACATAATACTAACGCTTTTTTACATGCTACAATATTTAAAGGTAAATAATTCAAGTCTGGTATGTTGTCCTGCCCTCGTTGGAATCTTCTCCAATCATTAGCATATGTTCATTCTAATTCTTATGATCCAATTGGAATATGGTTAAAGAATTCATTTCAAAAGTGGTTTCCTGTAAATAAATTTATTTTCTTGAACTTATTAGAAGTAAACGTACATAATAAGCTGAAATTTTATTTTAATAATTTAGTTACAATTCTATTTTTGCAACTAATTTTTTATGTGTTGTGCAGGAATAAAATAATTTGATTGGCTCAACTGGAAGTACGATTTCACATAATTTTAGTATGCCTTGTTAAATTAGAGTAGAGTAGAAGTAGTTTAGTTTAGATTTATTTTATTCTTGTTTTCTTTTATAATGCAGGTATGAAATAAGAGAGCAATGAGCCTTTACTTCTTTCTGATAGAGAATGGTTTAAAGTGTGTCAATAAAATCAGTTCATTCACCAAATGGATTCAGGGATGTATTATGGTACTCATTAGAATTTTGATTTTATTTGTGCTTATTTAGTACTGGACATTGAAAATTTTGTTGAGTAATGAATCTATATATGTGCTTCACAAATTTACAAGATAAATTATAATGATGTTATGCTTGTTTTATTGATGTTGTAGAATTTTGATCATCATTGATGGAAGGTTAATCATAAAGATAAATCTTTCGCTTGTTGCATTATCTATTAAACAATATTGCATCTTTGAATTTAGGATTTTGTGATCCATATTATGAAAAGTAAGAAAAATTTAAGAAAAAGTCATGTCATCAGAGTTTTGTTGATGCGTTTCAAACCATCTAGTGTGGTTCATCGAGTTGTAAGTTATGTGGGCAAGTAAAAAAATTGGAAAGAGAATTACATAACTAGAAAGAGCCGAGAAGTCTTGGTAGAAATCCATCAGTCTGAAAAAATAATCACGTGAAACCCCAAGCCGATATAGAATTTTTACACGTCAGTTGTTGATTTTTATGTTACCCTTTCCCGCCCTGAAATGTCACCCTGCATGTTCCTTTGAGTGCTCCCTTCATTTTCCCCAAGATTTTATCTCCGAGATGATTAAATTGTCCTCATAGGTTAACTTTGCAATAATGCTTTGTGGGTCCTCCCATTCATATCTTCATTTTTTTCTATATTAAGCCTTCACCCCATCATCTTTACACCTCATCCAGAGAAAACTACCCCGAGATTTCTAAAGCCACTTCATTCACAAAAAGTTGGGATTTTATTGCCAAGGTGACTCATCCTCCATGCATCTACATTTTGTATTCCTTAATAGCTCCTAGATTTCATGTCGTCTTGGATATTATATATTGGATATTTCTCACACATAGTTTCTTGTAAACATCGAGTTGTAAAGCCCGAGATAGACTTTATCCCAAAAATTAACGAAAATTATTCCTGTCTATCATTCCCATCCTAGAGTTATGTTCTCAAAGGTTTTGATGAGTGATCCTTAGTTCTCCCCAAGACAACTCAGCAAGACAAAAGGGCTAAATTTCTCGGGTCACGTGTTTCCTGGGTCCCCCAACAAGTTATTTCAATGGCTTCCAATCCTCTTTTCTTTAAACGTCGTCTCAAAGGTTTCTCCCCAAAGGTTTTAATAGATGCTCCTCTCGTTTCTTCCAAGACTTCATTCCCGAGATAACTCACCTTCTTATGTGTCATTTATTTTATCTTGTGGCTCCTCCCTTTCATCCATGATAAATTTACCTGTCTTCGCCTTCCACATCATCTTGGAAGAATAATCCCAAAAATTTCCAAAGGAGTTCCTTTTGTTTTCGTCGGGGAACTCTAACGTCAGGATGACATGGAATGTTAAGCCTGCCAGGGTGACATACGACATCCACATCACCATGCCATTTCATAGTCTCTTATCCATCAACACTAATGCAAAGGTCCTCACTAGTTACACAAAAGGTTTGATTTTGATTTTGATAGAAATTTTGCTTATAAATCCTTTTGTTTACTTTTCATGCCTTCTAGTTCAACAAAGCAATTGTGTTGATGATCATATTGCAAATAAGTCACATCAAGAGTCTTTGTACCTCACATTGTTTTCATTTATTATCTTGTTCTTCATTTTTCTAAACCTATTTTGAAATAAAGTATTTGCAACAAAAATGATATCTTAATGCGGCTTTATTTTTATTCATAATTTCTCCCTAGTTTTAGGATTCTCTTTTCAATAAAATCCTAATTAATTACAGCTTTGCCATATATAATAATTAATATCTCAAGTAAGTCACATATACTTTCCTCTTATTCTCTCTTGTGTAGAGACATATTTTTCATGTACTTTTTCTTTTGGGTTTGCATTTTCTTTCTTCATTTGCATTCTTTGTAGTGGTTTGATTTCACTTATTTTGCTTTTGATTGATTTTTGTGATATTCTCAAAATATATATAGGGGAATATTTCCTATACAAAACTAGTTGGTTTACATGGGGGAAATCTTTACTCTATCTTTTCAATAGGATTTCATTTATCCAAAGGTCATTCCTACCAAGTTTTCACATTTTCATACATCGATCATTATCTATAGAGAATAATAAGATACGATTCAAGTATCATAAGTTCACCTTTATAAAAGAAAGAATTTGTTGTAGTCTTTGCTTCGAATCCCTGCCATACTCCTCCACATTTAAGTACTCTATTTTGGTAGATGAAGAGAAGACTATTGAGGTCAAACTTAACTAGTACATCATCCATTTCCTTAAATATAACTCGTCTTGTACCACCCCACTCTCTTCACCCAATTGCTAAAAGCAATTCTCCAAATGTGTTGATAAAAAAGGTGGCACATAAGAGAGTTGAAAGCACATATGTGTAGGAAGTACAAGTAAATCCGCAGGGCCTATGGATGCTCATTAGTAGTAGAGCCATGCTTTGTATGGGACTAAGACACCTTCATTAGGGCTATGGACATTGGCAAGCAGCGAAACAATATCGAGAAAAAGAGATAATTTCATATTTAATGAGTGCATGTTGATCCTTAAAAACCTCCTATCTATCTTTGTTATCCAATAGTAGAGTGAAAATTTAAAAATGAAATTCATTCCCTATATTTGGATTTATTGTTTTAGAGTTGACATTCAAGTAATTTCATCTTTCAATAGCTTATCTTAATTCGATCTGTCTTATGTGGGACCTTTGGAAATGGTGTAATATACGAGAATATTTTGGAAACTTTTATTTCGATCTTTGATAAATGTAAACCTATTATTCCAAACCATAGATAACTGCCTCATCCCCATGTGTCACCAATTGTTGAGGCCTCAACAACCCCGTTTAATTTCTTTGAAATTATGGAGGGGTTCCAAATAAATTTTCGTTAAAATTGTTTCTATAATACTTAATTTTGCTAATTTTGGGTGATTTCCCCTTTTCTTAGTTTTCATTTTTTATTGTTTGATTTCTTTTATTGTGTTGTTAGCTTTCTAATGGTTTAAGTTTCGCTTCATTCCGGCTCATGGTTAGAAATATATCCTTGGTCAAAGTTTGGTCAATTTCACCACCTAGACATTAAAATATGTAAATAGTATTTTAAATGGCTTAATTAATTGTATAATTAAACTTAATGTATAAATATGTAATATGAAATATTTATTGTTTATTTAATTTTTAGTTAATTAAGTTAATTATCAACTAAATAAGTTATTAATTATAGTTAATTAAGTTATTTAATTGAGTTGATTTAAATTAATTCTTGTTTTAACCTAAATTATAAATATTAATTTATTTATTTATTTAGTTTTTAATAAAATATATTATATTATTATTTTATTTTTTTTTTACATAATCGGTTGTTGTTTGTATTCCAAAAAAGATTGGGGAGGCTAAGCTCCAGTGTTACAAGGCATTATGCCCGAGAAGCAAAGTAAGGAAATATTACAAGGAAGACAAAATTCCTCTTTGCCTCTGTCATTCTTGAATTTTGGAAAACCTGAACAAGTATAGATTCTAATAAAACTGAAACAGTAAGAAACAGAATTTGCAAGTCATGCTTAGTCTATGTTTATATGATTGATTTGGTGGGCTTTATAATCTTCAGGATTGCCTTTAGCTTCTGTGTTCCTTAAATTTGAAGAGCTGGTGTTGGGAGCGTTACTTTTTTTCACGATGAACTTCAGAATGTTGATGGACTCTTGGACATGATTGCATCTATTTGAAAGGTCATTGAACTACTCCTAAAGGGAAGAAACTCTGTGGAGAAAGAGATTGAGGTCAGCCTCATGCTTCTCCTTAGTGATCTAGGCATGGGTGTTGATTTTGGTGTCCAAAATCTTCTGGTGAGCTCAGATTTGTTCCACTTCTACTCGTAGATTGGCACAGTGTAAGCGGTCCTCATTTCTCGCCATTGCGTATGGCCAATTTGAGTTCTCCTTGCACAGTGAGGTCCGTGTGCTGCAAGATTGTTGATCCAACAAGCCTAGGAAGAAGAAACTAGGAGGAGGATAAATAGAAATGAGGGAAGGGGAACGAAGGCTTGGAGTAGAAGATCGGCCGAGAGCAAATGATAGATGGAGCGGATGCAGCCAGGGAGAAGTGGAGATGTGATTCTGAGAGAAGGAGAGTGCGATTATGTAGGTGGGATCTAGCAAGGGTTAAGGAAGAATGGTGATGGAGTCACGGGAAAAATGCAAGAAGGATCATGGGAGAGGAATGAGTGGAATAGAGCAGCATGGGTGAAGGGACAGAAGGGAGATTAGCGGATCGTTTTCAGAGATATGGTGATAAATTCATCATGATGGAGAATTTCAATGTGGATTTTTGCAGCGACCAGGATCTGACTCTGCTTGAGGACACTGTGAGCGGCAGTGAAAAAGTACTCAATATTATTAATAAATTTGGCAGTCAGTCTGAGAATTGATTTTCTTTTGATCATGGCAAATAATTTTGGGATTTGATGGAAGTTACATAGGAGACTGCCTATGGATCTAGTGCAAGCTCTATTGGCACAAGTGTCAGCCTCCTTGTTGAGGGATCCAAGAACATGGAAGAAACGGATATCTATCATTTGTTGGGTAAGAACTTGACACCAATTGATAGTTCGTTGTAGGAGCACATTAGAGGCACTTCGGTTATAAACCATTAGACTTATGATGGTGTCCAAGTCTCCAAGGACCATTGCAGTGTTTATGCCAGGTTTTTGAAGCTGGATGAGCCCTTGGTATAGTGCGAGAGCTTCAACCCTGTTGTTGGAGAGGGGAATTACATGGTCTCCAACCTTAATATCTATCACGCCTTCTCCCACGCTCTCTACTATCCTGCAATCATAAATTGTATGCTCTTATTTCGTAATTTGTTCAAAAAGCATATAATCAAACTTATATTAATTGTAACTAACAAAGGTTTACCCAGCACCCTCGTGTCCAAGTATGCGAGGAAAATTTTGCATGTTTTCATCCTACAGACATACATAAGTTGTGTGAAGTAAAACAGTTATGGTCAGCAATGAGTACCAATAAAAATCATATTGGTGGCCGGGCTGTAGGCATTGAAGACAAACGCTCAAAACCTGATACAATCTCCTCTAATTTTGGTAGAATCCCTTCTTCTTTCTAGGGCAGAGTATCAGTCATCTATTACTAGACTGACTGTTTTATAAATTTTCCCCTTTGCAGCTGCAATAATCAAATCCTTTACATTAATAGCCCAAACCTTCGTTATTGGGCACAATTTCATAGCAGAGTGGCTCTATACACTATTGGTGGTGTCTTTACAATAGAAATGGAAACATACACATAAAACCACTATCGGCACTATTTAAAATGGAAAACATGTGAAAGCGCATAAAATACACTATCGGCGCATCGCTTCCCGGCAGTCACAACAGAACAGGCTTAACACCTCCGCGACATTTTTCCCAATGCGATAATATACAGTGATGTGATATAGTTCTGCGATCCAATGGTTGCGGTTAATAGTGATCTGACGGTCAACTATTCATCTGATCAATAAAGTTTCTCGGAGGTTCCCCATCGTAGACTTAACTCCCAACTGATCCAAAGATCGAAAGCAATTTCGAGCACACAAACTGCACGACCTTTAACCAAATTCCAAACCCGATGGTAATTATAAATCACCAATCTAATAAAGTTTGGGTCTGACCTCTTGCTTAACACCCATTCACTTTTTCAACCTGAAATCCACCAAATGACAAGGTCGAGAGATCTACGGCTTGTGAGATTCAACTAGCACGCAAGTTAGCCAATGAAATCAATGGTGTAGGATGACTGTGGTACATTGCTTGATTTAGGAATTTAATTCTTTCAACCATCTGTAGTTATAAATATAGCGACAAAGACTTAAACAATCACACTGAAAATAATTTACCAAACCGAACATGAATTTAAAGTACCTTTAACAATTCGAGCCGAACCAAGAATCAATGAAAAACAGAGGATTACAGAGAAAGGCACACCTCCAAGATTGACCAATTTACAATGGAAATACACAGAGCTTAACTTTTTTCAATTTTTATTCATATAGGCCCGACAAGCCAAATCAATTCCAATCAGTGCAAAAATCCAATCGGTCCAAATCCATTTTACATCCTTCGAAACTTACATAAATACAACTCCACTCTAACTATAATATCCTTAAACAATGGATCAAATCTATCTATTTTAAACTAAAATCAAATCTGAGAAATATTCTCCTCTAGACTCTCAATTAAATCAAACTATTCTAATTAATTACAAAATCATTCAATCGCTACTTTCTAACTCACAATCCTATCTAGAAAGCTGTAAATTGATGGCTAAAGGATCCCACTCCTTTGCTTGTAGATTTTTTTGTATTTTTGGAATAAGTTTGAAGCTTTTTGCCTCCAAGCCTCATGTTCCTACGTCACATAACAAGCTCCACAACTTTCATGGAAAATATATAGCATAATAAGCTTGAAACCACGTTACTGATTACCCCGCCATTCCAGAATGTAATGTCAGTATGACAGAGGGATGTGTGGGTGACTTTGATATGAACTTCCATAGCCTGTGGTGGATCTACTTGAATTTCTTCAATAACTAGTGGCTGCTTAGCTTCCTGTGCTACTACAGCTGCTTATCAGGTCACAATGCATCTCTTAATGTTGCTAATTCTGAACTGAAACCTCTAGGAATAGAATCTAACTACATAATTTATGCATATTCAAAAATATGCCTAGGCAAGTGATAACTTCGCCATGGGTACTTTTTTGAGGCAAGAGACAATCTTTGCCATTACAGCTTGTATCTAGTTTTTGAATCCGTTGGCTTAGATGGCTAGCACTGTCTTTAGGCATAAGAGCATTGGAAGTAGAATCCCACAATGCAAATTCATTTCCAGGTCTGGGTGATGTCACGATGATGCCCAATTTTTACCAGAAGAAAAGCCCACGAAAAGCCTCTGAAACCATCACAGAATAGTCTCTATTAGATACTCTGATGAGGAGAAAGAGGTCTGGTGTGACTCTTATTCCTTTTTGAGTGAGAAGTTCCATGATATGATGGCCTATTTAGCTATGTAAGTACATGTGTATCCAACCTGTAGCAAGACCACAGTAAGACCAAAGAAATACTTACAAGCCCTCAAGCCTGTGTACAAATTTGTCATTTCATCCATGAAGTTCTTGGTGCTAACACCCATTACATTATCGTTGTAATGGGATGCTCTCCCTTGTTGTAATGGGATGCTCTCCCTTAGCTTAAGGATACATACATAATTATGCTTGCAAGCCCTAGATGAGGACACATCCAACCTTCCATGACCAATCTGCACTCCAACTCATGGCCCATCAACTACAGTTTTCTAGGCTGCATGTGTCTGTATTTTGTTAGAGAAAAATACTTATATATACATGAGAGGTGAACATACATGTTGTCCAAAAAGGATTGGACTTGGATTTTCATCCCACATTGAATACATACAGAAATACACACATATATATACTACCAATCTTAATTAGGCACAGTGATTTCATATTTTCAAGCTAACCCAATAATGGCCTATGGATGTCAATTTCAGGTTTCTAAGGTCTATTGTACTGAAGATAATTCATAATAATAATTCCTCATCCAAGCAAGTATAAACATTGAGGAGTTGGCCCATAAGCATATAAATGGTCATATCTAAATTCTACACTCCAAGACTCCAAAGTGGAACAAAAACCTTCAAGATTCTCGTTAGATAGGGTATGAGGATTTCATAAGGTAGAGATCAAATATTTCACCATTCCAGCCAATCCACAATACATTGCCATAGCTCTTTTTCCAGATCTATGCTTAACTCAAGAATGAAGTCTGAGGAAGATTGATAGAATTCTTGGGTGAGCTTAAGGAGTAATGTAACACTCCTGCAATGCTCAAGAGTTAGGGTTAACTCCTAGACCAAACTTACAGGAACATGAGTGCATTGGTGAACATTTTAGATTTCATTTTCAGATGTTCTATGAAGACTAATTATTTAGCCTTCTTATAAAACTTAGGATTCCACATATGAAGCTTGTCATAAAGGTTGGGTCTCTAAAATCAAAGTGGCATCATCAACAACATCTCCCATCAACCTATACACTCAACCATGACACTAAAATCAATATTATAGAGTCATACCCAAGAGGTAGCATTCATTCAGTGAACAAATATTAAGCAATTACAACTAATGTTCCACCTAGTTTCCAAGATTCAAGGGGATAGGGGGGTGTCAGGATATGTGTGTGTATTATAAACATGATTCAAATTTAAATTCAATAATGAAATATATTGATTCACACAACATAAATGATTCAATAGTAGATACTAAAGTCTAAATATTAGACTAGTAAATTGAAATTACTCAAACTCAGAAATAGTAAAAGGTGATATGTCAAAGAATTGGTCTAAGGTCAATAGTATCAAAAATCAAGACTCAAAATTTAAAATTGAAAATGATCAGTGGACAATGAACTAATGTTATCAAAATTGGACCAATCATCAAACCAGTTGACCCCAAAACTGATAATCAGAGAAAAACAAACCAAAAGAGCAGTGAACCAAAAAATACATAAATATTCATTTTTTTTAAAAAAAATGTAAATATTCATGTACATCAATATTCATATAAACTGTTATACACAAATATGAAAAGTTTCTCATATATATAACAAGTAAAGGTGCATATAACCAAAATAACATTGACTGCAATCCATCTTTGAACTAGAAATACATCAACAAAGAGGTTGTAGATGGCCCCTATAGTCCAAAAGAAACCATGCTACAACAAACACCTACATATCATCATGCTAGAATAAATTGAATCTATGAAACAACTCCATAGACCTAGAGCCAAGTCATCTTGTTAAGCACTGGTTAGACAAAGCTTTGTAAAAGAACTAGAGAAAACCTATGACTATTGTGAAAAACCTAATACTAAGACACATTACAAAGCCTGGTGTTAGAATATTCATTTATTATAGTTTAAAAGTACATATCATACAATTTAGAATCTACCATGCCCTCCTAAATTGAATCTAGCTTTTTCTTATCAATGTGCACTCTAGTAGAAGCTAGATCCTTCTTCTTGTGAAATGTTTATGCACCAACTCCTATAGCTTTTGTTGAAGCGACATTTATGCTTGGATCTTGGATATTATTCTCATTTTTGTTTGGAATGGTAGAAGTGGAGTAGGAGAGGTCACGAGGGTATTTCTTTGGCCTTCATTTAAAGCAATAGACTCTAAAATTGCCACTTTACTCTTCAATTTGGGCTTCAGCATGAATGTTTGTATAGAGCCTGCAAATAAACCCATATATATATATATATATATATTATATTTATATATATATTATATATATATATATATATTTTGTTTATAACATAAGCAAATTGTATCTCTTGTAACATAATCACATCGTACCCATAAATAAGATAAATTGAAAAGTGGTTGAACACATACAAGAAGAATGTGTTACAGTCCAAGGGTTAGATTCCAATCCTTTTGGACAGCAAAATAGTGTAAAATAACTTTGCTAACCATGGGCCCATTGGGCTTCGCCACCCTATTTTCGATTCCAATTTTGGTTTGCTAAAAATATAAACACAAAGCATTCAGTAACTATTGAACAATCAAACCCCTCCAAAACTAATAAGGAAGCCATAACTGAGCGTGATCCTGACCTTAAACATAAATTCAAGAATTATAAAACCTTACCAGCCATCTTGGAGATTTTGGGATAATGGAGAGACCAATAAGCAACAGAAAACTGGGAACTAGCTCTACATCACCTCCCATTGAAAACCTGCCTCACTCAACAATGCATATTTTTTTCTTCTAGTTATGTTCCCAAGAGAGATCATAGATATATTCGGTATGAAAGTTTGTGAAAAGTGGCCACCAAGTGGCCTTATTTTCATTTTTGGAGGTGTTATGTCATGCTATAAGCACTTTGCTATGGATTTTCCTTTTCCAAACCATGAAATAGAAACATATGCATTATTTCTTTGGAAAAATAAAATCAATGAAAATTTGCATACCATTCACCCTATCAAATTATTATCAATCCAATAGTTGCAAAAAATCAGATACCATTCACCTTAAAATAGCCCTTGGATCTTGCAAACACATTGCAAGGCCCATCAACCACATGTATATCACTATAGGAAAAAATAAGAAAGCAAAGTGCCATCACCCAAACAATCTACCAGATGCACATATCTCAATAAAGTTGCAAATAATTTAAAAACAAACTACCATCACATGTCCAAAAGCCTTTGCAGATAGTAGTTAATGTTAATGTCGTTTAGTGAAAACACTGAAAGGAAATGCCCAAAATATGATTGAGGACTCAACTGACAATAATAACCAAATGAAATTTAACTGTTGTAGACCCCATGCAGATGGCCAAAACATAAATACTTCCAAAAAGACTCTGATGGCACATTTGAACTACAGACTCTGATTTATATGTCCAATTTAAAAAATAGGAAAGCCAACTACCACATAAACATACAAAATAAAATGCACTTCATGTGCTAGATATTGCTATGGTGTGAATTTGCTGACTTGAGTGAGCAAAAACCATCATGACTAAAGCTCGTGCCATCAAATCCTTAATATCCTTTCTAGCAAGAGAACCATTAATCTAAAAATTCAAGGATAATGTTAGCATTAGTGAGAAGAACCACACACTTATCCACAAAACATATTCATGATTAAATGGACCAACTTCAGAGGGACCAAATTAACATTTCAATGAAACACAACTACAAAAGGATGAATGACTAGTGAAAGAAACTTACACCAAAAAGCAGGTAGCAAAAAAAGGTTGAGTTGTCCTAAACCACGTCTTGAACATTCACCATTTGAACTATTCACTAGACCTAAAACCAAAAAGTACAAAATTAACATTAGATTCATACGAACAAATCAACAAAAACACAACCAATAATTATTTATAAATGATCCAACATATGGAAATACATAAGGAAAGAGAATGTAGAATGTTTTGAAAATCTACCTTGTTCAAAATTTTCACAAAATCTGAAAAAAATTTGTAATCACATTCTTCTAATTTGTATGTATCATTCCTAGCATTGTATGATAAGTTTGTGATTGCTATAACAGATTCAAGTTGTACAAATGCATGATCTGTCAAATCATACTTATACATGTGTTGCCCCTTTATTCTACTATACCAACATAATTGAAGCTCGATGCCTTCTAATCTATCCAAAAGGTCAATGTCATTATGGTAATCAAACACCCTATTACCATCTTTCTTCCTTATTCTTTGAACCCTTCCAATGTACCACATTCCACAAGAAACACCTTGTTTTGTACTTCGAGGAACACCTTTTCTTGCGGTACTTTTAGTGGGGGGAATTGAGTTGCTTTAAATCAACACCCCACAATCTGATCCAATTCCAAAGCCAATTGAAACACCGTTTTTGGAGCCTTCCCATCTCGCCTAAAGTAGACCCCATTTCTCACTTTTGTCAACCTATCTTTCGATAATGTCAGATTTCCATTCAACTGACTAACCAAACATGCTTTAAACATATCCTTACCATCAAGATCCATAACTGTCTTTATCGTTTTGCTTCCATTTTCATCAATAGAATCTAAAATTTCATCCAACTTGTGTCGCCACTCACTTTCCATTATTTGCAATTGTACTAATGATGATGAATATTGGAATATTGAGTTGGAACAACTTGTTGGAGAAGCATCAACTACTTCATCCACAATTTGGAATGTTGGATAATTTTGTTCCTCTATCCATGGTTTAACCCACCAAGAAGATTGAGTGTAATTTTCTGGTTGCATTCCAAGAGTTAATAAAATGTCTTGTGCATCCTTCAATCCAATCTTAAGGGCTTCTACAATTTTAGCGTCTGTGGATATTGAATCATATTGTGACAATATATCAATGTTTTGTATTGTTTCTTGATGCAATCTATTCCAAATTCTTTCTTGCTTCTTATGAGATTTATTAAAATGAAGCCCTTGGGGATTGGATTCTTCTTCAGCAACTCTATTAAGGGTTCCAACAGCATGAAGCAAGTCAGTGAAATCATAGTCCCTCTCCACTCCAACCATCCCACCAACTTTACTAAAGAAGTTCTCACATACATCTAACCCAGTCAAGTGCAAAACACATGGAAAGTTAGAGTAATGATCTTGAAACAATCTCATCAACAAAACTACAAAATGGCAAGAAATTTTCACATCTTGATATGCTTCTCTGCTGATGAAATTTATGTTGACATTAGTATGAGATTTCTTCTGTACCCAACATAACCATAATGTGAAGAAATGATGATCTCGTGAAGCATTTCGCTCCCTTTCCCAAAGGCTCAAACTATGAGACATAAAGATGTCAATGCAGTTAGCAACAATCATCAGATAAGTCTCTATAGCTAGTGTCCTCTCTAACTTTCCACTTGATGTACTTCTCAACTCTTTCAAACACCTCTGAACATGCCTTGAAGTAATGTGTTGTGTAGATCCCTAATTTTTTCAATCCATCCTCTCTATATCATCACCATTAAGCTTGTGATCATCCACTTTAAAAGTGTGATAAACCATTCTGACATGACCAAAATTTATGTAATCATTTCCTAAAACGAATTCTCATTGGCCTCTAAACAAAGGATTCACTAGCTTTTTGTCGTTGTGGATGTAATATTGGTCATGCAATCCTGTTACATTGCAACCATTGTACAACCCGATTAGCCTCCACCCTTCCCAAGAAATTTGATATCGAAGACCTGATGTTGAAGAATAATCCTTCAACATAAGTTGTCTTCTTCTGCTATCCCCATCCAAGGAATGACCAAAAATAGGTCCCAAATTATTTTCCATGTGTTTCTTCCACATAGATTCTACCTTTTCCCATTGTTGATAAACAAAATTTGCATTGAACCTATTGCATGTTGGATGAACAACCACAACTAAATGAGGAAGCCTTTCATGTAAAGGGTTTGCAATAATAACACGTGTGTAATGGCCAATAACATTGTTCTTAAAAGAATCTGTTATAATCTCATAGCCTATAGCTCTGTCACCAACTCTCACCAAGAAATGTGATTGGCATTGATGTTCTTCTTTCATACCACAAAACCCCACCAGTGTATCACTTTTTGCTACCCACCTAACATATTTTTCACAACTGTTTCATCTTCAGCAAGCAACACAGGAATTGGGACATCTATACCATGCTTGGCTTTATAAGAAGCATAAACTTTTCTAACCACCTCAAAAGTATGCTCATGCTCCCCTGGGATATATGCTGATGACTTTCTAACTTGCCTTAAAGTCGTAGATATTGAAGGACCATCTAGATTCAAGCTAATAAATCTATGGAATCTAGGGCCTCCCCATAACTTGATCATCTCATAAAGAGATTTTGTGGATGTACTATACCTTCTCCCTGCTTTTGCATGCATCAAGTTATGAAAAATATCCTTAACAATTTCCCAAACTACATCTTTACCTTGTAATTTTCCTTGCTTATGTGCCTCACACATATCCTTGCAAAACCTAAAGACATCCTTCCTTTCTATTGATTCAAACAAATTTTCCTTTAGGGATCTCATTCTAATAGAGAGTGTAGTAACCTTTGTCCTCTCCCACCAAAGAGATCGCATTGTTGATCTATGGTTAGCATTTGTAACCCTTGCAACATTCTTCAATTCATTGTGAGTCAAATAGTCGAGTCTTCTACCTTTTCCTGTATCTTGTTCACTTCTTTTATTGGTGTGCATTGATTCACGATATAATCGCATCCTGAAGTCATCACGTTCTGGACCAACTTACAAAATTTGCATGTTAACGAATCAAATGGGATCCCTGTTTCAGCAACCCTCTAGCAATGAATATGCCTATCTGTACCATCAATACGACATTCAATACCCTCATAACATAACATGATCTTGGTATGCTTCTCTATGGCCCATAATTTTCTACCCCTTTGATCATCCATTAGGACCTTTGCTTCCAATCTCTCCCCATTTCTATCAATATAAAGATACCAATACCCCCAACATTGTAGCAACAAGGGAGATAATTGAGTTGTAATAAGATGACAACAAACAAATAAATTTGAAGTAAGATAAATAAAATAATATAAAAATTCATATTCAAGTTTAGTCTAAGTTGTTAATTAACATACCTGAAGTAGAAGGATCTGCACTTGTGGAACCCCTATGTAATACTGATGGTGATAATGGGACCAAGAACCTAGTCAAACTTTGTTGGCACTTATCATTGGTAGGCTTTTTGGGCCTCCCAACTATGCCACTCCTCAACCCAATCTCATCATGTGAACCTTCATTTGTAGTAGTAGTAGTGTGCTTCTTTGATTTCATGTGTTCATTTAGAGAACTGACAATATTACTATTTGTCAGCACTAAACAAAACCATTTATTGCATCTTGTACATTCCACTCTTGCTTTTTTCATGTCCTTATAGTCTACAAGTGTTGCTTCCACCACCTTGAACAAATTAGGCTCTTTTGTCTTGTTGAAATCATCTATAAGTTTGATTGCTTGATCAATATGAAATTGATCTCCAACCATCACTATCTGTTTTACTTCGTTACATGAATGAATTTCACTACCACTTGGCATTGATAGGCATTGTTGATGGGCCCCTGTTTTCATATGATGGTTTTTGAAGTTGTGTGTTGTTCATGCTACCAAGGATACATCACCTGTTCCATAATCAACGCCACAAATTTCACAATGGATCTTTATTTTAGATTCTCCCTTTTCTGAGTATACTTTAAGAGTAATTTTCTCATTAACAAACTCTTCCATTAAACTTTTAACTTTTTTTTCCCAAGATTCCAATACATTAGGATCAACAAATATGGATTGTTCCACTGACAAAGACTTATTTTCAACTCTTGGTTGTTTATGCATAGGTCCCTCCACATTCACTTCAATGTTTTCAAAGATTGGTATTGTTTTCACTACATTTGAACACTGTTCTTCCATATCAAATGTGCCTAGTTTACTCTTGATGCCTACAAGTGTTGTACAAAATTTCCATTTTTTCTCTTGATTTGGATTTAAACCTGTTCCATCCTGGATAAAATCAAAAAGGTATCCAACAATTTCATCGTCCACAATTTCATCACGAATTTCAAAAAATGTACAACCTTCTCGACACTTGACCACGCCAATGATAGAATTTTCTTCACCAGTAGTAATTTTATAAAACAACTCCATCTGTTATTACACATAAATAAATGAAAAAGTAAGTAAAATTCCACAAGCATATTGGTTATTATAAGAAAAAAAAAAGAGCAAGGAAGCAAAGTATGAAATTTCAATTCAAAGCTCCAAAAAACATGAATAAATATTACTATTTGGATTAAACACTTTGATTCAAAATGTACTATCAGTGGATTCCTCAAATGGAACTGAAACCAGAAATAAAACACATTACTTAAACAAATTTGGGAGTTGATTTATTGTTGCACCAGAACTTGGAAAAACATTGTACAACTATTTTTAATTCATAATCTTAACATGATTTGTAACCAGAATTTCAAATGTTTTTCTAAAAATTCCCATTATAAAGTTAGATAGGCCAAACATCTGTGCATCTTGAAATTGTTTCAACCATGTAAATACCTGTTAAAATTGACAACTAGGGCCAAATTCCACTTTGGATAGCTCCTATGGGGAAAATTATTATAGCATTATTGCAGCTCCTATGGAAACCAAGTCTTAGCCAGCCATGATGTTCAAAGAACTATTTGGAGGAAGTTTAACTCCTATGGTGTACTGAACATTTTCAACATATTTCAGAATTTGTATCAAGAAAAAAGAATTTTTGAAAATTTGATGATATACTTTGGATTTCTAAAATATTTCAAAATCCAAATTTAAAAAAGAGAATTTTTGAAAAGTTGATGGTGTAATTGAAAGTTCTCAAATATTTTAGAATCTGCACTTGCTAAGATAAATGCCTTCTCCAAAATTTAAAACTATATTTGGAGCGGTTGACATTTCTTTGAAACAAGAACAAGCATGTGGTTGATGCCAGGTAACTAAAGGGAGCAGGAATTTGCTTTGCATCCTCTTGATAAAAATTCTTGAAGGGAAGGGATAGAGGGGTGCTCTGCCATTTTCCTGAGTGAGTGGAGTATGCCCAACAATCCTAATTGTTTTCCACATCACCTGTGATCAACCATGGAATTTTGTTCCATTCCTTGTGGAGGGTGCCCAATTTCCAGATATATTCTGTTGGTACACATGTCAACATCTCTTCAATCAAATAGTCTGGAAACTCAAAAACCTGTGAGAGAGCCTCCATCATTTTCAAAGTTCAAAAGTTAAGGTGTATGAGATAAATGTGCCTAAAAATTTATATTAAAGACATTCATTTTCTGCTTTGTTCTTGGACTCTACAAAATCTTTAATTTTTATAGAGTCCTTGAGATTATGTTGGATAAGAAAAGTGTTGGGCAGGCATAAATGGAAGGATAAGTCTTAACCAGATATAGAGATTCAAATATAATATAATATTATGTGACTTTTAGTTTTTGAGTTTTATTTTTTTAAGAGGCCTTTGGGATTCACAAAGACTATTCAAGTTCATTTATCACTTTTCATATTCCTTGCAAATGAATAATGTAAATTTTCCATAATGTTTAAATATCAAGTTTCAAACCTTTTTTCTTTTAAGGTGTGTGAGAGTGAAAAAATAGAGATGAAACATGTAAGTAGATAGTATCCAATAGTTAAATATACTCTAGGAATAAGTATAAGTATATGACATATTAGAGTATTTAAATTTGATGTCACAATAATATTTTAAACATAGTTGAAGTCTAAATCTTGAACTAAATATAATAATTGTGCTACAAATTTCACCCTACAGCTAGAAACAGAGCACAAGGAATTAGAGGTTAACTCTGACCTGTTGAAGGAATCAAAGTGGCGCAGCGAAAGCGAGGATTAAAGACCTATAATTGATCAGATTTCCTATAAATATAAAGTCTCAGAGAGATATTTAAAGATCCATGAGAGAGAATTTATTAAAATTCTAGCAAATTGTTTCTAGCAGTCATTACAGGTACCAAAATTCTAGCAAGGATAGAGACTTATCTTAGAAGTAAAGGCTTGGAGAGAGTTGTCAAGGGTTGAAAAGAGCCCTCATTTGACATCATAGACTTAGGGTTTGAAATCAATGAATAATGAATTGGTGCTAAACCAATCACCATACATACGTTAAAAGTGCTCAGCAAGGAAGAATTATTTACATTGATACAATTATCTAAAAATAAAATAGATCGCCCCAAAATTGCATGGTTGAAACACTTTCATTAGATCTTTTTATCACATAAACCCTCATTTTTTGTCATAAAGTCCTAAATATCAAGAAAATATTTCATGTAAGTAAGAAGAAGACCACTATCACTTAACCCTCTCTCCCTTTACACTTTAAGCTACCTCTCCCCTGCTCAAGGGAGGCTTCCCTAGGATAAAATTGTTGAGATTTTAGCCAATGAGAGGAAAAGTGATATGAATATTAAATTCCAACCAAAGAGGTTTCAAATAATTAAGAAAATAAAATAGGTGGAAGGATCAAAAGCTAATGTTTTTCTATTGACCAGTGAAGTTTGCTACAATACCTTCCCTAGACAGTGCTAATGACAATGGCTCATGCAAAGAGATCCCATAGATCTCCCAATAAAGTCACCAACAAGAGATTGACTAGATGCAATAGCTTCCCTTGAGATAGAGTAGGATTAAGGTGAATCATAAAGAGAGCCCAGTATATTCCTCTGCATAAAAATAGACCTAATTAGGGGAAAATCCTAGACCCAAACAATGGTAGAGAAGGATGATGCATCTGCTGCTGAAAATGATGATTGTGACTAGAATTGAAGCTCGAAAAAACTTCTACGGGAAAATAAAAAAGAAACCTATTGTGATGTTCCTCCAGCCCAGGGTTTATAATGGTGGTGTTCAACAAAATGTCTACTACTCTCTCTCTCTCTAGGTGAGCTTATTTCTCTTGGATGTTGAGTGTTGTTGTTTCAACTATTGGGACAATGTTATCTCCTTGGACCTATGTTGTGTAAATTCTCTGGCAACTATGATTTTCTCTTGCTTATATTTACATTCTCCCTTTGCTGGTGTCTGTGAGAAAAACCCAAGTTGGTGTGCCACTACCATCCCACAAAAACTAATAAAATTAGCATATATAAATCATACATGCTAAACTATTTAGTAGCAAGGCAAAGAAACAAATGGAATACATAGAACCATACATGTCAAAAAAAATATGTCCATTGTCACCCAGGTCCCATACTCTTTCAACTTTATATTGACGATTTAGAAGATCTCATTTCAAAGTAATACAATTGGCTTCCTTCTCTATGGGATTTCCAACTGGGACGTAAGATCACCTCACTTCTCTAGGTGCAATTATGGTTGAAGTTTCCATCCACAATTTATTAAAGGAATATCTTATACATTGCTCAAGGTAGTTGTAGGTTACACTATAAATATTTCACCTTTGCAATGAAATTTTCATGGAAGAATGAGAGATTATACAATAGGAATTTCATGTGATGAGTTTATACACATCTTAAGTTTCTGGACATATTTTATTTCCGTGTATCATAGAATAATAGGTTTTCACACAAAAAACTTGTCCTCCTAGCTATAGCGAGGAGCTTCCATAGTTGGAGGGGAACTCTTTTTCTACTACCCCGTATGTCCTAGAATTTATGAAGCATATATGAGAATTGATGGAATGACATGAAGATTCCATGATAAGGTTATTGATGCCTTCTTTAGGACAAGGGCATGGTGGCTAGCTGAAGAATTCTTGTAGCCCAAACATCATACATTCGCTCAAATCTCTAGTTGAAATCTTCCTCAAGCATTGCCACCCAAGGTTCAGAAATTTGATGGTACATATCAAGAGTTGTTGGCAACCCTACATGAGGAAGGCCTCCTTGGTCTTTTTGAAGGAAATGATAACATTGTTGGGGATGAAAGTGGAGCATCTATGGAAGAGGGATTATGCTCAAAATTTGAATATGAAAACACTAGATATTTGTAACACAAACAACCTTGCGGCAACAATGACAGGAAGGGCCATTTTAGCATCTAAAGTGATTGCTTAACACATAAATGAGTACCAACATGAAAATGTGATGGCATTATTACACCACCTTCAAATGATACATGTGTCACTCTTTCTAGTGAGGATTGGCATTAAGTTGGTGATGTTTGTTTTGGTTGCCCCATAGGAAACAGTGTTGCAGATACAAAAGAAGAAAGTAGTAGAGCAGTTTTGAGATGAATTTGGCATGGGATTTATGCTCACAAATAAAAACAAGAACACTCCCTTCTCTTATGAATTATGTACATGATAATCATAATAAAGAAAAAAAAAACCTAAACACTCATAATGGTCCTCTCATCAGTATGGATCAATCATCAGACCATATATTTTGGGTTGCGTAGGGGTAAGTCCTATACACTATTTGCATGGACCATTGATGTCTGGTGATCACAAAGAAGAGGAGAAGTTTGATTCTGAGCCACTTCTAAGCCCTTCACAAGCATCTGTCATGAGGTTTTTGAGACTGTGTCATGTTATAAAAGTGTTGGAATAACCTCCCTAGACTTGTCACAAGAATTGAGGATAGAATGTCCCTCCAAGGATGAGAGACTTTGCTCCAAATATGAAAACAATAAGGATTTTGCACCAAACATTGGCATTTCTGGTAATGAGTATCAACATTACACAAGTTATGAAATCCTCAATGATGAATTTGTTGCTCTAAAGGAACACAAGTATTTCTATTTTGTACACCAATTTCCCCAAGTCTTGAAAAATGAAAAGCAGAAATCAACAGAGACCTCTTATCTCTATAATCAATACTACAAACCTTTTTTATTAGATAAAAGGTGTAAGGACCATATTTGTGAAGATTCAAAGGAGTTATCTAGCAGCATAATAGAAGCCACACCTCTTCACATTGGAGCAAAAAACAAAAAGGTGCCCCCTAGGTCTGAATCTTCCAAATCATCGAATTTATGAACATCTACATAGACTTTGGTATGTACATTACTGATTAGTGAAATTATTAAGAATGGATTGTTCTATTTTTGCAAGGCACTTAAGGCCCTCCTATTGGCAACTATATCAATCCTATAAAGGAGTAAAACCCTTTGTCGATAGTTTGAAATTTGTGTATGGTTCTGTGCATAAGCCCTAGAAGGATAATCTCCAAAAACTCCAATCCTATGCATTGGTTGAAGGTCTATGTTGGGCATTAGTCCTATTTTGAGACCACTGTCAAAGGTTACTAAATTTTTGAAGTTCGAGCTACATGAAGAAAGTTCTAAGAATGTTTTGCAAAGTCAAAATCCAAATTGAAGAAGCTAAAACTCTAAAGTCTCAATTTATCAATTTTTCTTAAAAGAAGTCGAAATTGTCAGCATGTTTGTGAAGGAGCCAAGAGAATTATTTAAGGATGTACCTATATATTATAGATATTCGTTGGCTCCTCTTAATCAATTGCTAATACTGGTTGTTGCACTCCACAAGCCGACTCCTCTGAATCAACTTCTAATACCACCTGCTTCACTCCACAAGCCAACTCCTCTAAATCAACTACTAATACTACTTGTTTCACTCCACAAGCCAACCCTCACCTCTTCTTCTGTTTCTATTCAGTGTTCGTAGAACCCGTCATTTTTTAAATCCTTGATCCTGAAGGTTAGCGTAGCTAGACAAAATGTGGACATAACACATTAATTTTAGGTTATGGACTCCCTCCGGAATGAGAACAAGAGAGTAGCTAGGTGGGTGAAAATAAGGTAGCTTGGTTGTATAAGCAAGAAAACATGCTCAGAGATTCGAATGAAAGCAGTAGGTCTCACTCAAGATGGAAAGGCAGAAAGGCAGACAGACAAAACTAAACTCGATGAACCTCACTACCTACCTGGTATGGAAACACATCTCCTTCTATATCTCTTTCTATAACTAAGTATCCATTTCATTGATCACCCCCACCTCATCTTGATTTTCTGGATCAATCGATAGTGACAAAAGCCTGCCTTGCCTTCCTTTCTTAGTAGTATCCTTCCATCCAAGCACTCCTGCTTGCTTACCGGGTATTTGTTGGTAGGTCTCACTCAGGTGCTCATTACAGTTATAGAAGCCCACTACTATGATGCAGTTGATGTGTTTGTTATAGAGAGGTAGGGTAGTTGGACACGCGTTCAAACAAGCAAGAGGTAGGGTAAGGATTTGAGGAGTGGTCTTGTCTCGTTCAAACTCAGAAACACAACTCTTCTTAGGGTTCAAAATCATAAAGGCTTAAGATTGCAAAGTGGTTGCAGAGAGGCTCAACTCCACCTCGACTCCAAAATGAATCATTTCCAACTCTTTCCTTCCGCCCGAGTGCGTGTAGCCCGATATTTTTCCTAGGGTTGCAGAGTGGTTTGACTCCACCTTGGCTCCAAAATGAATCATTTCCAACCCTTTCCCTCCACCTCTGCGTGTAGCCGAGTGTGATCTAAGTGCGTGTATCCCGAGATTTTTCCTAGGGTTGCAGAGTGGTTAGACTCCACCTCGACTCCAAAATGAATCATTTCCAACTCTTTCCCTCCGCCCCTGCGATGTATCCCGATATTTTTCCCTCCACCCGTGCATGTAGCCCAATATTTTTCCCTCTGCTTCGCCAAAAAATTGCATAAAAAATACCTTAGGATATATATATTGTTGTATGGTATATTAAAACCCTTTAGGCCCTCATTATAACCCCAATATATTATTTTGTGAATTTTCCATTTTTAATGCCCCAATATGAATGCACGTGATATAATATTGGTTTGTCAGTGATGCCCTTGTGACTATCCCACTCCCTTTATCGAACAGATAATTGATGAATGTGCTGGATGTGAAATATTCTCATTTATGGATGCCTTTTACAGCTATAATCAAATTAATATCCACCCAGAAGACCAATATAAAACTGCTTTTATTTGTCTCTGGGGCACATTCGCATATAGGAAACTCCCTTTTGGTTTGAAAAATGTTGGGGCAAATTTTTAGAGGGAAATGAATTATGCCTTCCATGACATCAAACACATTGTTAAACCCTATCTAAATGATTTACCTGCTCATTCACGGAAATGGGTTGATCACCCACAACATCTGAGAGCTATCTTTTTACAGTGCCGACACTACAAAATTTGACTCAATCCACATAAATGTGTGTTTTGTGTTGATTCTAGTTGTTTTCTTGGTTTCATAGTGTCTAAAGAAGGAATTCGACTCGACTCTTTGAAGGTTAAGGCAATTCTTGATCTGCCTCCACCTTCCAATTTATTGTAGTTACAGAGACTCCAAGGGAAGGCTAACTTTCTAAGGAGGTTCATTCCCAACTACACTGAAATGGCTAAAGGATTTACTCGTCTTTTGAAAAAGGGGATTCCCCAGGTTGCGCAAGCTTCCTTTGATGCTCTCAAAGATACCCTGATTCTAACATCATTAATGTATGCCCCTAAATATCAAAACAACTATTTCTTGTATCTTGTCACTGCAGATACAATCATTGCTATGGTTTTAGTCCAAGAAGAAGATGGGACTGAACATCTGATCTATTATTTGAGTCGCAATCTCAATGATATGGAAGTTAAGTACTCTTGTGTTGAAAAGTTAGCTTTGGCTACTGCTCAAGCTATACAGAGATTTTGCCACTATATCCTGCTTTGAAAGTCTACTGGCATTTCGGATTGCAACCCTATGACATACATCTTGTCACGTCAATTACTGTGGGGGAAATATTCAAAATGGATCGTCATTTTGCAAGAATTTGATTTGGAATTCATCAAATCCAAGGCAAAGAAATCTCTAGTCTTTGTCGAGCTTCTTTGCGACCTTCCAATACTGATTCAACAATGGAACCGTCAATTCCAGATAAGTCTATGTTTCTCATTTCATCATCTGACCCATGGTATGGAGATATATTGATCTATCTCCAAACCCAAATTTTCTAGACCGATACCTCTCACTCAAAACAACGACGTATTCGTTACCAAGCCAAATATTATCTAATCATCGGCGACACCCTTTACCGTCATGGTATCGATATGATTTTACAGAGGTGCCTCACACATGAGGAAGCCGATAAATTTTTCAATGATTTCCATTCTGGTACTTGTGGTGGACATTTATCTAGTTATGCTACCGTACAAAATATTCTCCATGTTGGTTACTTTTGGCCAAATATATTCAAAAATTGCATTATTGCTATTACAAGTTGTCATGCATGCCATATTTTTTACTGCAAAACACGATTACCACCTACACCACTGCATCCTATCGTCATTGTTGGACCATTTGAAAATTGGGGCATCGATTTTAGGACATGTAACCCTACCTCAGTCGGGGGGCATGGGTATAGTATTGTCGTCGTCGACTATTTTATGAAATGGGCTGAGGCCATGCCTACATTAAACAACAGTGGTGACACAACTACTCTTTTTTTCTTCAACTATGTGGTTGCACAGTTTGGTGTGCCACAAGCTATAGTTACAAATCATGGTTCGTATTTTCGCAACCATATGACGACTAAATTAACTGCCAAGTTAGGACTTTCACATGATAGTTCTACTCCTCATTATTCGCAAGCTAATGGACAACTTGAAGCCATTAATAAAATCCTTAAGTGAATGCTTCAACGAATGATAGGATTTCATAAATGAAACTGGCATTTAATCATGTATTCAGCTTTTTGGGATTACCGAACCTCGGTGAGAAATGCAACTGGATTCATACCTTTTCAATTGGTGTACAGCCTGGAGACAATCTTGCCCATACAATGTGAAATTTCATCAATAAAACTTGTGATTGACCTGTTACCCAACACTTCTGAACAAGAAGCAGGTTTCTTAGAACTCATCCATCTAGATGAAACATGTCGCGAAGCCGCATTGGCTAATGAAGCACATAAGAAACGAATAAAGGCACAATATGACTGAAATTTCAAGCCTTGCATTTCTCAGAAGGTGACCTAGTCTTGCTTTATGATCAGGACGCTGATAAACTAGGAGCAGGTAAATTTGAACCATTATGGATGGACCCCTATATTGTCAAGCATGTTTTGGAAAAAGGTGCTTATGAGTTAGTTGATTATGATGGAATTCCATTTTCGCAACCCCGAAACGAGTTGTATTTGAAACGTTACAATGCCTGATTTTGTGTAGTAATAAACATTGTATATATGCTTTGATTGCGTGTGTGTGTGTGTCACAGTGTGACTTTTAGATTTTTTATGTGGTTAAGTAATCCATTTTGCATTGGTTGCAGATGTCAGAATCTTTAGAACCATTTGTTGGTTATGTCAATGGTGATATTCATAGTACGCAGAACCTGTCTTCTGTAGCATGGGCCATATTCACTCCAAGTGGTGAGTTAATGAGTTTTCAAGGGATTTTTATCGGTTGTTCTACAAACAATATCACTAAGTATATCGCGTTGATTGAACTCCTCTCTGATTTCATTTCGCTTGGCATTCGGTGAATCATCATTAGGCTGGACTCACAACTTGTCGTACTACAACTAACAAATGTTTATACCATCCGAAATCCAACTATTTATCATATGTTCCTTAGAGTTCATTTCTTGGAAAGACATTTTGATTACATGCAATATCAACACATTTCCAGTAACTTTAACACATTGACTGATTCATTAGGAAACTATGTGTTAAACAGACATTTACGTCACATGTAAAAAGTAAATTTTCAATTCACATCAATAATTGAATAGGATCACACAACGATATAAAAACACTAAATGTAAAATAGATAGATGTTTAAAGTTTTTATAGAATTTGTGTCCAAGACATGTTGGTCATCTGACCTCGAAACTCAAAACGCATATAGAAAAACATCCTAAGTAGACCTAATGATGCTCATGATAACTAGTCACAATCTGAGCTATCATGTGTAATAGCCTCATCCAACAACTAGGTACACCAATAATATGGCGTTGCAACCTCATCGGTAACTCCTCGATCCAAACATCTAAAATACCGAGGGTTAACCCCTCTATATGATCCTATAACTCTTCCAGTGTCTCGGTCAAATCCAAATCCTAGAGAATTGCTCTTCTGACATTTCTCCATGCTGGTTCACTCGCCTCATGTTGATGACCCATTAGTCGAAAAGTGCCAACATCTACATGCATGAGAACATTTTATTTTAGTCTTGGAAACATTAAAAGCACAAAAACATGTAGAAACTTAAAAAAATTAAAACACTCGGTCAAAACAATTTACCTATAGCACCCCATTGAGCACCCATTGGTAACCTCAAATTTGGATCTCCACAAAAGTCCATTCCCTTCGTATGGATGCTTCCCAATGATAATGTGTTTTCAACTGAGCCAACTGAAGAATGCAAGAGAAAATGAGATTGAGGATTGACCAACATGTTGAGCCATCAACTCAACCCATCTCTGCATCCGTGGATCTCTAGGACTAGTCAAAATCAGTGACACATGCTAAGGTTGCATCAATGGAATTCTCATTAAGGTAAAGGTGATCAAGATTGAACCATAGCTAAAATTATTCATCTTACCACTCTTTACTTTGGTCAGTTGCTCTTTCATCGAAGAGAGAACTGCCTCACACCAGTTGAATGTAGTTGGCTCAAGGCACTCAAGCGCAAACTGCATATATGATCTGTTTGCCAGATGAAGTGTCACACTACCCGCCAACTTTGTGATAGTGAAAAGGATTGTTCATAAATTCAAATCATGAACATCCCTAGTGTTTAACATCCCATATTTCCTAGGTTGTGTACCTGGACAACAGAACTGTCGAATGTAGTCCCTCACTGGTTCACCCCCACGGGTAGAACCTAAAAGAGATATGGGGGCACCACGTCTCAAAAATCATGTAAGGAAGTAAACATCATCGATCAATATAGGGAGCACTTTTCCCCCTATGCGAATATCCTAATCCATTGGATACCATGAATAAACTAAGAACTGCAATAGTTCTAGTTTTTGCCTCATCCTAGACAACCTGAAGTATTTGAGTAACCCAAAGTCTCTGAGGGCCTCAACAGTACCCAGATCATTTAGGGCAACCATATCTTGTTCTTCATGCTCTCTTTCACGCCAATTAATAGGCATTATGATCTTATCAAAGCATGAAATCAAACCTTAAGCTTAGTTAGCATCCTTTTCATGCAAAAAATTGAAGAGTTTTTGGGTAAAACAAGAGAAACAAATTTCTCAACTACGCCCAGCGCAGCCCAAGCCTTGAGATAGTGTGCTGCAGAGAAGGTACCTTGTTGTTTGGGTGCACTGCAGCACAGTTTTTTATGTGATAGGTTGCGCTAATCCCAGGGCGAGGCATATTTTCCCTAGGGACCCCAAAACCCTAAAAAACTTGCCTGAAACTGCAAAATAATGAACTTAAATGGAAGATAAAAGGTAGATCTCCTACCTGGTCCTGATGGCACGACAAATTATCCACATAATCTCTCGCAAACAGTTGCTAAAGTTCGAGGTAAAACTTGGTTCAGAGCACAAAATTGAATGGTAAATATCAAATGGTGAAAATGACTTGGTAAATTCTTGTTTTATGGTTATTACATGTTCATTAAATGAATAAACTATAGTCTTTACCTATTTTTACCAATGAAAGAGGTATGTTTAATCCGTTTGGTGTTTCTTTAAACAAATTTATAACTAATACAGTGAATTTAACGTACACCATCGTGAATTATACTTTTGACCACAGAGCATACTTTTATCTCTTTTTCAAGCTCTATTAAACATCGAAAAATGAACCCCCCTAGAGTCCTCTTTAAGCTCTTTTCAGACTCTTGAAATATGAAAAGATTTCTGAGTGCTTGTCCTTTTCAGCTCATTAACAAATTGGAAACGACATCTACTCTGATCCAGGTGGATGTTGGTGGCCACCCATCTATCCCACTTAGACCCCCATAACTGTCTCTTTCAGTTTTTCAGTTTCCGTAATCATAGAAAAATTTACTATTTTTAGTAGTTTTTCAGGTCCTGAACTTCCGAAGCCGTTTTGAGGCCCTAAAACATCGTTTTTTGGGAAATCTAGGAGCAACGTTGGTCCATGGACAAATGTTTATCCTCCCAAAGTTGTAGTGCTCGGATAGATATTTCTAATAAGCTATTGCACGCGTCAAATGAAGATCGGGTGCCAAAGTTACAACCCCAAGAAGTTGATGTACCAACTTACCCAAAACGAGGCCCATAATTTGGCATTTCATCTTCTAAGGTTAGGTTTTGGGATGTTAAGGGTTTTCCATTATTTCTCAACAATAAATAGGCCTTTGAGCCTCATTGTAAGACATTTCAGAGGCATGTAGCTGCCACATCTCTTCTCAGAGATAAGATACCATCACCTTAGCTGGTTTATTTCCATTTCTATTTGTAAGCATATTTCAGTATTTCACATTAATGAAATGAAGTATTCTTTCCACTGCATCTCTGTGTATATGGTTATCTTTGTATTTTGTTGCATTCCTGTTTAAATCCGGATCAATGTTATCAGAGTGGTTTGCTTTTTCTCTGTTTTTCTTTGCATGTCCCCAACGAGGTCGAGATATAAGGAGTTAGGGCTTGAACTAGTCGAACCTTTACAAGGCCAGCCTTGTAAATCTCGACGGCCTCCCATGGCGGATGAAAAGAAATACGAGACGGTAGGAGATCCTATCAAATCTTGCTCGAAGAAGCCCTCGAGTGACAAAGGAACACGATGATGGATAGCTTTGCACAAATCCTTCAATGGCTACCCAGAGGCGATGCATCTGCTTCCAACAGCTACTCTGGAAATGCCACACCCTTTAAGGTACAAGTTAATTTTGAAATCCCCATCTTCGAGGGTCAGATAGACGCAGATGCCATAGATAAATGGTTAAATCCACTAGAAGGGTATTTTTATGTTCATGAATTTTCGAGTCGAGAAAAAATTGTTTTTACTCTTTTCAAAGCAACCCCCACATCAAGGACTAGTGGGAAACCTACTGCGAGCAGAAGGATGAAAGCACAGGCTCACTATTTTCAATCGCGCCCACTTGGAATTCATTCCAGGATGCCACCAAGGAGCAATACTATCCTGTCAAAAGCTATGAGGACAAATACATAAAGTGGAACATGTTATGGAAGGGAAGGGACCAAGATGTGCCAAAGTTCACAAACATTTTTCATACCCTTCACACACAGTTGGGTATTAAGGATTCTAAGCTGCATTTGGTACTCAAATACCGTGGCTGCCTACATGGGTACACCCAAGAAGAGATGTAGTTCTTGAACATCTCCTCGCTCGGCATGGCGTACTGATACGTTGTCAAAATCGAGCAGAAGTTCAAACAGAAGAAGCGAGACCTTGGATCTACAAATCCAAATACCAAAGGATAAAGCCAAGGCGGGGTGACCCAAGACAACCCATCGAAGCCTCAAGAAAAGAACAACACCACAAAGTCAAAGAAGGACACAGAAAAGTGGTGTGAGTTCCATAAGATCCCCACTCACAACACAAGTGAGTGTTGGACCAAGCAGTCGCTGGTGGCCGAGTTGAAGGCTTCAGAATCAGATGCATGTTCCGACCCTGAGTCAGAACCCAACAAGGGGAATGGAAAAGGGAATAAGATCATTGGCATGGAGCCCAGTGTCACTATTGCCACCGCCAAGATCCAGAAGAATGAGCCCGAAGATCCAGAGGAGGGGGAGCGTTTTTTCCACTCACAGATGTGAGTGAAGGGTTCGCCGCTGCAATTCATTGTCGACAGTGGCAGCCAAAAGAACCTCATTTCAAGAGAGGTCATGAAGCGGTTTGGCCTACCGACTACACCACACCTGCATCCATACAGTATCGGGTGGCTTCACAAAGGATGAGATCTCCGAGTTTGCCAGTAGTGCCACCTTCCCTACAGCATCAAGCCCTTCACAGATGAGGTATTGTGTAATGTTGCACCTCTGGATGTTTGTGATGTACTATTTGGCTAGCCATACTTGTGGAGGCAAAATGTTGTGTATGAGTCAAGGCCTAGTGCTGTTATTATTTCTTTGGGTAATTCATTATACAGGATACCGAAGGTAGCCCCACCTACTGCCACCTCTTTGATCTCTGCTAAGAAATGCAGCAAGATCGTCTCCCAGACTAGGAAATTCATTTTATGTCTGGTTCGCTCCCAAAGTAAGGGAAAGATCGTAGCCACATCCATGACCCCCATGAAGGGTTCCTCCATGCAGCAGCAGCAGCAAAGGGATATAGTCATGACAGAACACAGGAACAACTTCTCCTCACCCACAGGGGTACCACACAAGTTTTAAGTGGGTGACAAAGTTTGGTTACATCTGCAAAAAGAACACCTTACAAGATCCCATCAAAAGCTTAGACCATGCCGACATGGTCCTTACACCATTACCAAGGCTATGGGAAATAATGCTTTGGAGCACATCATTCCTCTATTCCTTCGCCTGCACTAGCCGCCCTCGACCATGCTTCCCACCATTATTGGACACATCCGAGATTGCAGAACAGCTCACCAGGGACCAAGTTCAGCAGATGGAGGAACTCAACGCAATAGGGACCATTGCTTCCTAAGGGGGGAGGAATGATCCAGGTGGATGTTGGTGTCCACCCGCCTATCCCAATTGGACCCCCACAACTGTCTCTTTCAGTTTTTCAGTTTTCGTAATTGTGGAACAATTTACTATTTTTAGCTTTTTTCGAGTCCTGAACTTCTGGAGCCGTTTTGAGGCCCTAAACAACGTTTTTTGGGAAATATGGGAGCAACATGGGTCCATGGACAACCCATGTTTCTCTACCCAAAGTTGTAGTTCTCGGATAGATCTTTCTAACGAGCTATTGCATGTGTCAAATGAAGATCGGGTGCCAAAGTTACGACCCTGGGAATTTGATGTACCAACTTACCCAAAACGGGGCCCACAATTTGGCGTTTCATCTTCTAGGGTTAGGTTTTGGGATGTTAAGGGTTTTCCATTGTTTCTCAACAATAAATAGGCCTTTGAGCCTGATTGTAAGACAGTTCAGAGGCATGTAGCTACCACATCTCTTCCTAGAGATAAGCTACCATCACCCTAGCTGGTTTATTTCCATTTTTGTTTGTAAGCATATTTCAGAATTTCACATTAATGAAATGAAGTATTATTTCCATTGCATCTCTGTGTATATGGTTATCTCTGTATTTTGTTGCGTTCCTGTTTAAATCTGGATCATACTTAGTATCAATTTTAACCCATTTCCGGACTGAGATACATTATTTACGAAAAAGAAATACGTTGATCAAATATGGTCAATATGTTCTCTCTTGTATTATTTTACACTTTTTCAGACTTGAGAGACGAACTTACGAAAAAGAACTTGTGGAGATTTCTGTTTGTCCCTTTTCAAACTCTCTAAACATGAAAAGGGTTGAGTTCTCATTGTCGTTAAAATCGTTAAAACATCAAATAGGGACAAACTTGTCCATCATGACAAGACCAAGTTTCACCTTCACTAGACTCGTTAAAACATCACATAGCGATGGATTCACCCAAAGGGTGGAATTATACTACAAGCATATATTATCCTCCGCAAGGTTGTTAAAAGATAAAGAGGTACTGGTCAGCAATGACTAGGGAAAATGGGAAAAGGGATAAATCACTTTATGGTAGTAACTCACTCTTGAACATGAAACTTTCACTTCATCTCTATGACAATTTGGGTTGAGTTATCTGCTTGATGGTTATCATACCTATGGTCTATCACACCATCCATCACTTTGGTTTTGGTTCAACGTTGCCAATTCATCGACGTGTTGAAGAGAAGTCACTGAATAAAACTTCATCCTTTACAATACTCATAAACCTTCATTTTCATGACCGCCATTCCTGAACCTTATGTTGTTAGTCACATTCTGTCTCCAAAATGATTACACCTGTTTCGTCTCATTAATGGGGGACACATCAAGGCCCTCCTATGATGAGTCACTTCTTGCCGACATCAGCACATTATCCAATAAGTTGACATAGAAACACCCTTTCAGTACCTTGGGGCTTGCATACATCAATGGCAAGTTTCTCGCTTCTGGCGACAGGTTGAAATCACTGGCCTTCGACCGAAAGACTATGTATGGTGTTCGACATCAAAAACTCTATTCAAAACATGCAAAATGTAATGTAGTACCTTGAGAATCATTACCATTATCGGTGATCTCTCTCGCATCTATTAACGGCTTACATCATTGGCTGGTAATCAAACGGTGTCTTCCCAAGTTCAACTTCAGATCAGGTATTCACATGGTTAGACTCATACTTCAGCGAATGATTGGATGAGATAGAAGATCCCAGATCTAGTTTCATCCATCTGGGCTGCAACTTCAGGAGAGTACTAAATCATCTGTATGATGGCTTTACACGGATGGTTATCCTATCATGGGTCTATATATGTAGATGACTATCTATTATGTACATGTAATGAAAAGTATATATGCTAAGTATGGGTATGCCTTCCCTCAACAATTCATGAAAAATTCAAAATATCATGATGTTATGTATTGTAATCGATGCAGGTCACCGTTCGCTTTAGATCCTCTCCATCACATCATAAAGCATATCACTCGACATTATCATTTTCGACTTCATGCTTTAGGGGGCAATTGTTACAGGTCTATTTGGGCACATCACTCCTGACATTCATATCAGTATAAATAGGGCTCATCGAACCCTAATTCAATTGTTACATTCCCCAGACAAGTCAACTCATTGAATGCCTCCTTCCATGAAAGTTTCCTGGCTTGAAGCCTTACTGAAATTCCTCCTTGGGACACCAGTGCATCCTTGGTCACGGGTAATTGCATCGCAGAGCAGGCAGGCCCATTCTGGCTTGCACTGTAGTGCAGTTAGGCCCTCTTTGACCTGCATTGGGCAAGATTGAGCGAAATTTGCATAGGTTTCTGGGCATATTCCTTGATTCTAGATGATTCTAGATGATTCTAGAAGGATCCCATCTCTTATCTCCTCCTATGAGCTCAAAATTGGATAAGCTAAGGATCCTTTAACCTCCTATCCTCTCATCACTTGCTCCATGGAAACTAACTGCAAGTTAGGAAGGCCATTCAATACCCTCATTTATGACAAAAACACCTCCATTTCCTATAAACTGAGCACTCATCATAGTGATCAGGGGGCTAGAATCTGAAGTTTGCAAGGAAATTATGTTGGTTTGAGAACTGAGTTCATGTTAAGCAACGTTATGTTGTTGGATTGGTGTGCTTTTGATGTGGCAAGGGTTGGACTGAAGCTGGAGGAGTGGCACAGGATCAAACTATATTGGGTGATACTCTTCCTTCTACATTAATAAAGAGTTCATTCCTTTTCTCATATTATTGTTCATATCTATGATTATTATGTGTTTCAATGTCTTAGATTCCATTGGTTTATAGTAGGTAGATCATGTAGTCTTTGATTGTTTCTTGTTTCTCTTTCTATTGATACAGGTACCTTTTGAGTGGATTTAGTTCAAGTGGGGAGCGATGGGAGCGATTCAAAAGAGATCAAGGAAGTGAAAGACTACAAGTAAGTTCCTTCATCTCATCTATCTACTATACAAAAAGGTTAAACTACTTTCTTTCGTTTGTTCTAGGTGTAGCTACCCACCTAGAGAAAATGTGTTTATCTATAGATACAAATTCCATATAACAGTGATCCCCCATGTGTCAACCCCAAAGTGAGCTAGATCACCCTCTACCCTGATCTTTCTCATCATAAAATGGAGTGCCTTGTTGGCCAATTGGATCCCTAGATCTCATAACCAAGTTCATTGCGGCATAGTCCTAATGACTATTGGAATATGTTGAAATTGTAGTAAGAAAAGGCTTCATTTGACTTGTGCCTTAGTCAAATGTAGAAATTTGATTTTCCACAGCAGCAGGATGACTTGGATTGCAGTTATTTGGAGTGACATGGCCTTGTCTCCTAGTTAAATCAGTAAATTTGAGTTTGTAGGCTAGAAGTAGAGTTGTGCATGAATTGATTGCTAAAATTTGGTAATCTAGTTGAGTTATTGTTAGTTAAACTAAGTTATTGAGCTCTAGTCTAGAATAGAGTCAGTAAGAGTTTAGTTGAGTAGTAGAACTATTATTAAATCACTGATCTCTTAGTTAACTAATCAATTTACTAAAAATATACCTAGCCATGCATGGAATTCAAATTTCTTAGTTTAGTGGAAGGAAAATGCATAATGTTATATATCGTTGTATACTAGTTGAGTGTACATAGTTTTTTCATTGAGCAGGTGGTTAATTCCTTCATAATTTGTGCAAGGAAATAGGGAATTCTCCTATTTCTAGGGGATAATTTCCTCAAGGATTGATCAAGGAAATAGGAGGAAAGTTGAGGCCTATTTTGGCTAAGTGTTGGCCAGAGTAGATCAGTGAGTAAGAGATCATAATTGGAGTGCAGGATGTGCTTTAGAATTGAAGCAAGACATTGTAATTGATCCATATTCTCATCTGAACTAATGCAAAGCAATGGAGGGGTTTTTCTTAGTTGGGTTTCCCTGTAAAATCATTGTGTTCATTATGTTTTGATGATTGCATGTTATTGCATGTGTTTCTATCATGTGTTTTCCTTTCCGCAGAATAGTAGAAGAAATTTGTGTCTCTTGATTTTAGTTTGAATCCATTAGTAGTAGAAAATTTCTTTCCATTTCTACATGGTATCAGAACTATGAAAGACTACACATAAACCTTGTTCCATATATTCTCTCAAATAAATTTCAATTTGCAAAGTTTTGGGTGTAGATTCTCCTTAGTGCAGGAAAAATGTCTTTCAATGGATTGAGGCTTTAGTATGCATTGGAGGGCACCTCAATTTTTGTGCTTGGAAGGACAACATGGAAGTTGTCTTGGATGACAATGGAGCATGGGAATACCCACAAACTGATATTCCAAAACCATCAAGATATTTCCTTCCAATATGGAGGCCATCATGAAGTAGTTGTTCCTAGTAATTCTTCTAAGGTTAGGACTTTCATCTGGGCACCATGATATCTTAGGAAATTCATAGCCTATTTTTCAACTATAGTAGGACCACACAATGCCATAACAAAAAACGAAAAGATTATACAATGTAGAAAGAATCGGTAAAGATCCTTTGAGGACTTCAAAAATAACATCATTCAAGCATCCATTTTAGCATTAGCGAACTTGTTGCATCCTTTCAAAGCATAGAGAAATGTGAGTTTATATGTTATGGGAGTAGTCTTGATGCAGGAAGGAAGCCCTATATGCTACCATTTTGAGTATTTCATGGGGTTGGTTCTCAACTTCCCTATCTACAACAAGGATCTCTATTCCCTAGTGCATGATGTGAGGAAGTGGAAACATTATCTTATGAGAAAGAGATACATTAAGCCACATAGATCACTAGTCACTACAGTATCTACAAGCCTGGAGTAAGCTACAACAAACCAACCATTACAAGTGGATGCAGATTTTACAGCAGTTTCATTTAGTAATCAACTATAAGAAGGGTAGCACAAACAATTTGGAGAACATGCTTTCAAGGAAATCCACATCAAAAATCGCAACTTTGAGAAATCTTATGCATGTGGAGGTATTCACCCATGACACATAGAGAGGCATATTCAGAGGATGAGGAATTCAAGGAGGTGTTTCAAGAGTTGTAGAGGAAAATTCACATGCATAACGGTGGCAAAAAAATTGACTAACATCACCATGATGGGTTACTCTACAGGTTGGATAAGTTATGTGTTCCTAAGGGTGAGTGACTACACTTGATTGAAGAGGTTCACACCTCTAAGGTTGCATGGAATTTTAGTGTAGTGAATATAGTGGCCAATGTTCATAGGCATGTGTATTGGCCCAAGATGCAAGAACAAGTAGTTAGGTTCATAAGAGGATTCATGCTTTGTTGTACCAACAAGCCTAGCAAGAGGAAACAAGTTCTATATCATCCCTTACCTATACCCACTTGTCCTTGGGAAAGCATTTCCATGGAATTTGTGGGAGGTTTTCTAATAACCAGGAAGGGACATGACTACCTTTTTTTTGGTAATTGACAAGTTCATCAAGACGTTTGTTCTAATGCCATGTAAAAGGACCATAAAGGGGAAATAAGCAGTGAACATAGTTCTTTGGATAGGTATGTGTGCACTTTAGGATACCAAGGGAGAATTGTTTAAGACAAGGACAAAATATTTATCAATGCATTTTGGACTACATTTTGGGAGAATATGGACATGAAATTAAATAGGTCTATAATATTCCACCCACAAACAAATGGGAAATTACAAGTAGCCAACACGACTTTGGTGTAACTTTTGAGTCGATATAATCAGAACCATTCGAAAACCTAGGATGAAAATATTGTATACATACAACAATCTTCTAATAGAGCATCCCAAACTTCTATTGGTAAGTCCCCATTTGAAGCTTGTTTTGGATATTTTCCACCTTCACCTATGGATATTGTGTTTGGGTAGCAAGGAGGATTGGAGGATCTTACAAGGGATTCCTTAAGGGAAGAAAAATTTGTTGAGAAGATTAGAAAAATACATATACAAGTACAACAAACATTGTAGAAGTTGTTAGCGCTTGGAATTCACCTAGGCTGAGATAGACAAACTCTTAAGGCTACATCAAACCATTTCACCTCGTAGCTAGCCCTACGAGGTATGAGAAGGCTCTCTCTGGTCAGATTCGGTAGATCTTTCAATATGATGAGCTGACCCAATTAGGAATAAAGATTTTAGGCTAGTAAATTGATAAGGGGGTTGATTTAAATTTTTTTGGTTTTTTGGTGGCAATTGGAGGGAGTGCAATTCAGGGTGCGGGGATTGAGCACAGTTTTTGCAGGGGGATCTTTGGGGCAAGGTAGGAGTGAGCGCTGATGCCTTACTCTGAGATGGATGATCAGGGATGATAGAGAAGGAGCTAAAGAGGGCAAACAACCATTTGAATCCTCTCTAGATAGCAGAAAACATAAATTTTGAACAAACTAAAAAGTTGAGCATGTCAAAGCAAGTATTCAAACTTTACCACTTCATCTGTCCAAATAGAAGCAAAAGAGAGATGTAGAATACATAAACAAACTTACAAGAACATGTAGAGAACACACCATCAACACTACAATCCACAAGAATCCACAAGGATGTCTGCAAAACCCTGGCCTTCTTCCTCTTTAAATTGCAAATATAGATGCACAATATACAATAAAGCTTTCTCCCACAAGAGTCCAACCTTCCAACCTCTCAAAATGACTAAGAAAACACATAATATAGGCAATCTAACCTCTTCCCTTGCCTCTAGGGGTCGAGCTCA